>CAJNJA010010207.1:0-14338 GCA_905231915.1 Symbiodinium necroappetens
AAACCCTAAACCCTAAAATCATGTTGGTTGAAGAACCGAAAACCGTACAATGAGTTGGTGGTGGCGAAACCCCAGGTTGGAAAGCCCCAAACCCTTTTTTTTAAAAGAGATGCTAGTTGCGAAACCCAACCCCATAACCCTAAAGGAAGATGTTAGTTGAGATGCCCTGAAGTTTGGGGACAAGGTCCCAAGAGCATTATGGTGGTTGATAGAGTCGAAAAGATTCGATACCCAGTACGTTAAAAGGGGATGAAAGCTGGTGAACCCTGAAACCTGACAGGAGACGTTGGCTGGCGGAGACACTCAGAACGCTAGAAGGGGGATGGTGGTTGAGAAGTCCAGAGCAGTAAAAGCAGATGTTGGCTGTGAAACCCGGAACCCTACAAGAGGATGAAAGCTGCCAAACCCTAAACCCAAAAGATCATGTGGTTGAAGATCCCAAACCCCGAAAGAAGATGGTGGAGAGAAACTCCAAACCCTAAATAGGAGATCTGAGAAGCCCTAAACCCTAAAAGCAACTGTTGGTTGCGAAACCATGGCAGCCAAACCCCAAAACCCCCAAATCTGATTTTGTATCAGATGCCCTGAAGCTTAGGGTTAAGGTCAAGGGCGATGGACGCCGAACTCCGGCCATCCCCACAGTAGGACTTTGGCTGCTTGAGACCCGGAAGACCACTACCTTCAAAGGATATGAAAGCTGGCAAACTCTGATATCTGCCAGGAGATGCTGGTTGGGAAATCCAGGACCTTGAAACGAGATGGTGGTTGCGAAACCCTAACCCAAAAAAACAGATGTAGACCCAAAGTTCTAGAAGGAGATGGAAAGCTGGCAAACCCTAAACCCTAAAATCATGTTGGTGAAGAACCGAAAACCGTACCAGGAGATGGTGGCTGCAAAAGGAGATGTTGGTTGCGAAACCCAGAACTCTAAAAGGGGTTGTTGCTGCCAAAGCCAAAACCCTAAACAGAGATTTGGGTTCAGATGCCCTGAAGGTTTAGGGTCATGGCCATCCCCACATGCTTCAACTTCGGTCCCGGCCGGGACTCGGATCCACGCCACGAAACTGACAGAACACCATCGGCGGCCAACCCCTAAAGGCAGGAAAGGACAAAGGCGGGAGCAACAAAGCGGAAAACCTTGGATCGAAGGGCAGCAGACTCTAAACCCTTGAGACAAGGGACACAGCTAGTTTCGTTCAGTTGTTTTTCCGATCAGGTGGCAACAGTTCTCGGGTTGGCACTCTCTCGAGCAAGCCCAGAGCCTGAGCCCTCCGGAGACGGGCGATCGAATCGGTCTGACGGCCGCAGAGAATCACCCAATCCTGAGAAGAGCAAGCCACCGATTCAATTTAACCAATCGCATTGTTGCCCAAAGCTCCGTCGAACCGAACCGGTCGGCAGCTTTTCTCGAAGCGAAACGTCCACCACTGCGACACGCTTCCATGACGTTGATCCCTCGAAGTGGGTGTGTGTTCTTCTGCCTGCGTGGCACGTGGCACGGCCATCAGTTTCAGACGAGGCCAGAAGAAGTCCAAGGCAGATGCTGCAAGTCTTCCAACTCCTGGTCGAGTTGTGAGACTATACCTCCCGCCCCCTGAATTGTTTTGGCCGGCGGGGGTGTTGCAATAATGAATTTGTTGCCGGCTCTGGGGCCAGTAGTAACTGAGTAACAGTCGTATTAGTGGCAATTGTGGTAGTAGTCGTCGTCAGAAGTCTGGGAACTGCGCTCTTCCAGCTGGGTTTAGGGTCTGGTCTAGGCCCAGCCCTCTCTTCGTCTTCTCTGAGGTCAAGCTTTACCTAGACCGGTCACGATGTTCGACCTCGATTTTTTAGCTAATTGTCACGTCTTCGTTATGACCCAAGCCCTCATATCAGTCGTTTGGCCAGGAAGCTTGTTAAAACAGGTCCTGCGTTCAGTCTCACTTAACCTTTCAGCTCATGCTTCCACGATGGGACATTTAAGGTACTTCAATCTCTTGATGCTAGAGTGTCTAGTCCCTCAAACAGCTGTGCGTCGTTCCCCAGTTCACGTCGACCTGAACGCAGCGAGAGAGTTGGGACTCTGTAGTAGATATTGTGGTCAAGGAGGGGCCTTCAAAGACTGGGACATCAATTCTGAAGTAAGTCCAATGCGACGGGCAGCAAAATCCAATAGACCCTGCCCCATCCTTGTTGGTTGCTGGTTCAACAACCCTACACAGTACCAAATCTGGAGACCTGACAATCTGCAACCGGCATTCCCAGCTAGTGTGCCTTTGTCGCCTGCACCGAGGACTCAGCCTCCACGACCGGCAACTCTGTCAAACTCAAAGGCTCATGGAAGCTCTATGCGGCGAGCCTGCACGGAGCTCCTCAGTAAGCCGGTAGCCACACCTGGCACCAGATTGCAACAGAAACTCCGCCTTGCTACCAAGCAAGTATGAACGGCCGAACGGCCTGCCAGGCCCAAGACAGCCTGAAGGTAGCGGTGGGCGCGCATGGGGACCCTGAGCCACGCACCGAGGTAATGCAGAGGCAGAAGCCGCAGCAATGCACTGCAACCGAGAAGCAAACTACAATAGGTTCGATCTCAGTAAGGGTAGAACGCAGATGCTGGAGCCAAGCGCATGACGATGACAATGCAACAGTCAGAATCATGCAGGAGGAGCTGCGAGACTCTCCGATGCTTGTCCACGAACGGTTTCTAGGTAATCCCATGCAGGTCCTCGAGGGCTCCAAGTGCAGCAGGAACTCTGTGGGCGGGGCAATGCAAACAGAAATCTTCACCTGAAGCATTGAAGCTGATCCGCTGCAGCTGCTGACCATCAAGCTGAGGCCTGCGCCTCGGGCCTGCCCTGGCTCCTTCCACGCCTGGTTGCCCGAGTCGCCGATGTCAATCCTCGTAGAAGATGCGTGTGGCCGCGTCGATCTGACCTGCTTGCTTTCCCGCGCGGTCTGCCCATGCTGCTCATGCAGTCACAGGCCCCAAAGAAGGTTCAGAGACAGACATGTAACACCCCCGTCCCACAAAGGGAGGACCCCGGTCCCCAGCCGTTCTGCACACGTGTGCGTTCGCCTGTTGTCTCACCGTCCAGGCCTCACTTCGACCATGGCGAAGTGTCTGAGACCATCAAGCAAGGCACTGCATCTCTGAATGAGGGTGCGACGCTCCATTCGCAGGATGCCACGATCCTGAGAGGTTCTGACACCGCCCCACTGCCCTTGCACGTGCCGAAACAATTCAAGAGCTGAGAACGCTTGCAACATCCTTTATGCAAGCCGAGCTGTACACGTCTGAAGGTGCTACGCTCTTGCCAGGCTACGCACAGCGAGGAGAGGCGGCCGAAGGACTCTGCAGCATCCTAGCATGTCCAGAGCACTCCCAATGCTCTCGTCTCAGCCGAAGGACTTGCCTGAGCTGCCATCCTGGCTGTCGAGAAGGCCGTACTGGGCAGCTTCTCCGGCCTCGGCGCAGCGGCGCAACAAAGGGCGTTTTTTGGTCGTACCGGTGCAAAGCCGCGGGCAAAGCGAGGCTTTCGGGGTATGCCGCGAGCTTCGCCAAGACTTCGTCGGCCGATAAGACATGACAAGACCTGCACGGCACAACCTACAGTCCGACAGTACGCGGCAGCGCCACGGCCGGAAGCACGAACCCATCGAATTACGGATGAGAGGCTTCAGTATCCTCACCAGCGCCGCATCAATGATAGGTGCTCTGGCATCTCGAGAAGGACTTGAGGGTTCCTGCACAGCTCGACGCGTTCTGGAGCAGGGTCTGAGCATCTGCGGATCTCGGCCCGCCTGTCTGTGATTTTCCGTGCAAAAGGCTGGCACTTCGGTGAGGTCCAGCGCCGAGCGGCCACAGCTTGGCCGCACACGCAGCCTCTCGGAGCCGTCGAGCTCCACTGGACCTTCTGGTGCTGAAAGCTGTGCCAGCGCCAGGCGCCAAGCCTGCAGCTTGAGGTCCTGACACAATTTGACAATGGAGTGAGCGGTCTCAGCACTCCGTAGATGTAGGGAGCATGGCATAGCGAGTACTTATTCTCCAAGGCATGACACAATTGGTGACACTTGGACACAATGTAAGATGTGCTTTGAGCCCAGAAAGGTGGTGGGCAGAGCAGCGACAGGCCTGATCATGGCTGTCGGCTTGAGACCAGGTGAGCGCTGCCTCCTCGAAGTCTTTGCGGGAGAAGCCCTCACCCTGACCCAGTGCCAGCAGGATGTGCGCTTGCAGCTCCGTCGTTGTGAGCAAGGTTTGTCCCCGTGCATGGCTCCACAGCACTTTCGCTGCACCCCAGACACGCCACCTGAGCTTCCTGTTCGGATACCTGGACAGGTAACTCTCCGCCCAGCGAGAGCGTGCCTCCACAATCGGTAGGGATGCAGAGAACAATTCCGGCGGAGATTCCGACAGCGAAAGCATTGAAATGGAGTTGAAGTTAAGGCTGGATGCAGCCGCCATGTTGAGCGTCGTGGCCTTAAAGACTTCCCCGCTGTCGTTCGAAGAGCTTTCTCGGAGGATCTCTGCGACATGTCGTAGGAGAGAATGTCCATGGCCACATTCATTTCGAAAGAAATCCAGAAGGCGGTATTCCAAATGGATCTCCTCACCCAGAAGCCAGAAACTGCGGACTATGACACCCGTGACACACCTCTCTGAGCTCCCAACCTCGGAATCCTGGACTCGGAACCCCCACAGGGCACGAAGAGACATGAGGCGCGCTTGCCACAGAAGTGGAGCACCTCCTCGCAAAGTAAACAAGACAACTTAGAGTCTCCAGAGCTGATCAATGTTCTTCTGGGCTTGGTGATTTGCTCGTTTTGGCTAGAAATACTTGCCGGTGCTCGGATGTGCTCGCTCTTCCGTTCGTAGAATCGGCCACAGAGAAGACGGTGAGGCGGCCTGCATCTGGTAGGAGCCGGAAGAGGAGCAGAAGAGGCCCGATCTTTCCGGGCCATATGCCACCTGGCAGGAGTCCGCCAGGGCGTCTTGGCCGCTACTGATGCTACTGCTACGGCTGCTACGGGACCATGTCGCACCTGCAGCCGTGCACCCCTTGACTTCGCCATGCAAAGCCCTGCCAATCGACTCGGCGAGGTGGGCTTTGTCGTTCTGTGAAGTGCCGGGCAGAGGCAGGGCCGGGCGCAGGTCTGAGATGTCCAGGGCCCCTACTGGCGAGTCGATTCCAAGCACTTTCCAAGGAGGCGGCGAAGGCGGTGGATGTTCCTTGGACTCGCCGAGTGCAGGGGCGAAAGACACGGCCATCGCAGCCGCCAGAGACCCTGGCGAAATTTCTGGCAAAACCACCTGGCATGCCTCGTGTATAGCATGCAGAAGGGACGTTAACCATGACACTGGCTCCATTTGGAGCCAAGCGGCACCACACAAAAGTGCGCAGGCATTAACAAGGGCATCTCGCATGTGCGCTAGGGCTTGGCTGTCTTTGCAGACCTCCAGCGCATTGCGGAGACGTTGCAAGACAATGAGATCCAACTGCTTGGTAGGTGAAATCAAGAATGCAAGAATCCAGGGTAGCAAAGGAAGGCTGTGATTCAGCCACGTGGTAGCACAAGAAGTCGCCAGGCTGGCATAGCTCGGTAAGCAACTGTCAATAGCTAATTCGATATCCACACAGCGTGCGAATCTGGACACCCAGACCTCAACCGGAGCTCCATTGGCCAAGCCCTGCAAGGTCTCGTGACAACTTCTTGCGTGCGCCTGGACAGAATCCTGCTGGAAGCCCTTTACCAACCCTGCAAAGTTGGAGTGCCACGATCGCTCGAGCAAACGCCAGGTCATGAGATGCTGCTCCATGCAGCAGGCGTGCGGATCAGAACGAAAACGTGCCAGCCGAGACAAGTGCGTGTCCACCACAGCTTCCAAAACGTCGTGACGAGCCGACAGAATTTGCACTGCAGCCGCTCGCAGGGTTTCAGACAAGACCTCACCACCCCAATCTTCCAAGGCAGTGAGGTCTGCCAACATCATCGTCGCGGCATCAAAGGCCCGCCAGGCATCTGGAAGCTCTGCTGCTTCTGCCTGGCGCTCAAGCTTTGCAAGGGCTTCCTAACCTTCCCCATTGCGAGGATCCTCGCCCCGGCAGCTGGCGGGTCTACAGAGTCTGCGGTGCAAAGTTGCCGGACCTCGCGGAGGCGCAGAAGCAGCGGCCGGATCGCGACAGCAACGGCACTCCGTTCCTGTCGAAGGGATGATGCCTGCTGTGCTGGCACTCCGACCACATCCGAGCACAGAGGATGTAATTTAGACCCTCAAAACAGATTCTTGCGACTGTGCACCAACTGCATGCCAGGGTTGCCACATTGTCGAACGGTATGAGGTGCAGCTCACCACCTGGGATTCGGTCCAACCCCGAGACGCCATGCCTTCTGTGGCGCCCAGGTAAGTTGTGCACGAAAGATCTCAGTGAGACAGCCAGCCAGCGAACGCTGCTCAGCGACCATGGGGACCATAAGGAAGACATCCCACTTTAACCCTGAGATACCGGACCGGAACACCTAAAATGCTGTACGTCACAGTCTCAGGCCAAGCCAACCAATGCCCAACAGACGGTCTCACAGCTTTGCAACCGCTCTGGGCCAGATTCGTGTAGCTCCTCATGATCGTGTCTCAACAGCATCCTTCCCGTGCTATCTTTTTCGCTGACGGTGCTGTTCGCAAACGTCTCGGAGGGCAGGTCCTGCACGCAGCTGGAAGTGAAGAGTGGCACAGTGTACATGAGTGACAGAATAATCTGCTGAGGCAGAAATAGCATGCTCGGCTTCAGCGACAATCTCGACCGAGTGGCGGCTTATTGTATCTGGCAATACAGTGACTGTGTCGCGATTACTGTATTTTCAACACCCGTCCGACATGATCAGGACAAGACGAAACAATCTACGAAAGAGTTGGCTTCAGGACACGCCACGGCACCTGTTGTTGGTGTGACAGACGGACAGGGTCCGCCGCGGAAGCCACCGTTTCTGAGCTCTGCCAGCACATGTGAACATGTGTGAGTCTTTGCTGAGATGTCGCGGAAGCATGTGCTCTCGTCGGGCCTCCCCGTCCAGGTCCTGGCCTTGGCCAATACAATCACTTCACCACGAAACCAAGCACCTGCCCGTATCCAACACTTTTCCAAGAGTATGACTGCCAGCAAGGATGGATTCCAGGATGCTGTCGATCTGAGCCTCGAGAAGGCTTTGCAGTGCTTCGGCAAGTCGAAGCATAGCCACAGCGGAAATCCCAGACACCAGGCCTTCTCGCGGTGAACACCCTGCGACCTGAGGCAGGTCTCTTGGATTTCGAGCTCTGCAAATCTCTACAGATCTCAGCGATGGGCTTTGGGGTCTCCGTCTCCGTGTCGGTCCCCTGGAGCATTTCTGCGAGAGGGGCCACCGCGGGCCTCGGCGACATTCGGCGACGCGCTTGCTTCGCGAGCCGCGAGTCCCGCTTTGCGCTAAGCCCCCGAGCTTTCGATTCGACTTGCTGGACTCGTAGCGCGCGTCTCGCAGCGCCTTCGGAGGTGGGTTTCACGGGATAAAGACTGCGATGCGATGCCAAGATGACCTGACCGTGCCCCATCTCTACGATGATGGCTTCAAGAGCCGCAACCCGGTCCTGCCGTGACAGCTGTGGCTGGAAACAACTCAATGCCACAAGACTGCACGTTTGGGAGCAGATAGGATTCGGGTCTCCAGCTGCCGGATCACCATGTCACGAGACGCTCTAAAAATCACCCCATGTCTCCGGCTCCTGCAATTGGCTGAACTCCTCCTCTCGCACCACACCCGGCCTTATTATGAAAACTGCACCAACACCATCACAAGATCTCCTGCTTCTATGAGATAGATGCCTCGCTGTGGGCGCCAGCGGGCCCACTGCAGCTAAGATGTCAGGGTCGTACCTATTTTGCACTGGCCAGGTGGATGCATGCGGCTTCGGGTATCAAGAAAACAAGCTTCGCGAGGTTGAGCAGAACCAAAATGCAGGGAAGTGCACTTCTTGATTTCCTTGAGTCTGCGGATCGACAAGCTGAGCCTCCGCAACGCACCTCTGCGACCTGAAGTCTGCGGAGCCCCACGGGGCGTCCTGTCAAGTCGATCTCCAGGTCTCTCGATGACCAGTGCCTGGCGAGTCGCCACTCGGGGATCCCAGGAACACCTCCGGGATCCTCGCCTCGACCCGTTGGCCAGGCTGGATGTAGTCCTCGATGTTGTCCACGAAGACGTCGCTGAGCTGGCCGATTCCAGCCAAGGCGAAGTGGCCGCTGCAGGTCCGGAACTCTGAAATGCCCTGCAACGCATCGCGGCCTCGGAGATGTGGATGAGACCCGACCTGGCACTTCAGCAACGTCTCCCAGACAAGACTGCGGCTCCCTACCTAATTGAGCGACGCGCACCAGCCGGTCCGTTCCAGTTCAACGAAGGCTCCCCACTCGACAAGAGAGGTGACGATACCCTTGGCAAAAGAGACACACGACAGGAGGTTATTCACGGCCGTTTCAAGTCGAAGGCAGAGAGAGAGCCCCCGGCAGTAACGATTTCGCCTGGCTTCGGCATCTCTGCCTGAAAGATTTCCTGTCTGTTTCAAGGACAAACACTTGCAAGGAGAGTTTCGGAGCAGAAACTCGAGTCAGAAGGTTATGGACGGACTCTTAACCACAAGCCTGCACGGAATCAAAAATGAATCAAACTCCCGGTCGCCCGAACAGAACCGCTGCATATCATGGCATGTCCCTTTTGTCTCTCCCGACCGATCTGGCTCCTTTCGCACCCTGGTTGTTGCTCGAAGGCTTTCAGGGCTCCGCTGTCCTCCAGAGTGTGGATGTCCAGCGAATCCGACTTCATGGCCTGGTCGCAGAATTCTGGTGCTTTGTAGCCGCGTAGACCAAGCTGTAAGCTCTCTCGAAGCGGCCTGCAGGAACTTATCTTCTGGGCTCTTGAGTTGCTGCCTGAGAACACCATGAAATGAGTCAGAAGAGTTCAGTTCCTCAGATCTGACGCTGACTTGGGCTGCGAGCCGTCCGCTCTGCAAAGGCTGCATTTGAGCGTTTCTCGATTCCTCGCGGTCAGTCTCTTGGGCCTGGAAATCGGGGCGAGCAGAACCAGAAAAGGCACAAGCAGCAGCAAGCATCCGTCCTGCTGGACTGTCAATCGGCGCACCAGATCTGCCTCTCAGCAACGCACCGTCAGGACTCAACCACACTCCAGAACATTTAAAGAATCTCGCTGTGCCTTGGTCCCGGTGGAGGTCAGACCCCTCAAAGTGAGTTTGCAGCGTCTTCGCTAGGGCCACATCGGGCCTGAGGCATCTGAGGCCCTCTGGCCTCTCGTCACAGAGATCACGCAGGTCAGACACGGAAAAGACGTTCAGCTCCTGCTGCGCCTGACATGGGGCGAGACGCTGACAAAGACATCAGGACAAGCCCTGCACTGCGAGGCCTGTGTGTATCCCACCTCATTCTGTGAGGTGTCTTCTGTAGCAGTTTCTCCTGGCCTATCGGATGCCTTAACCAGCGTCTCTTGCAGCAACTGTACGCACAAGTTCCATCAGAAATTATGCGTCGTCCCAAACTCGCCCGGCTGTAAGTAGAATTCCAGGTGGCGGGCAGTCGAATAGTGCTGCAAACCTGCTGTAACCTGGCAGAAAGCGCAGATCCGAACAGCATGGAACTGATCCTCCCGAACCTGCACAAGCCGATGCACCAGGTCTTCTTTCTTACCCGAAACTTTCAAGCACCTTGGCTGCCGTGGGCTAGGACAAAACCGGAATTCTGCGTCAACAAAGTGGCATGTTTAAGTGGTGGCACCTCTGCTTGCACAGAGCTTTCAGATCCTTGACTGTCATGCTCGACAACTCCTCCTGCCATCGGCAATGAATTCTGCGCGGATTCTATTGCCTGAATGGAACGGCTCGTCTGACACACGCTAGCTGCTACGAGCCTGCGTGTACCTCGGGGCGTCCTGCACCACAGGGCAATTCAACAAGAGCGGGCTTCCGCAGACAAAAGACCGCAGCACACAGAAAATCGCCTGTTCCAGCTTTGCGCTTAAGCTCAAATGCTTCCTTGAGCGCATCTGCCTGCATCGAGGCAACATCTAGAATCGAACACATTGATGACTCTGATACACAAACTTACCGCGTGTCGAAGATGCAAATGGCTCTCTGCTTAGACAGCCTCATGTCAACCGAAGACTCAGGCCGTCGTCTAGATTGCGTACAGAAGGCAAGACAAAAGCAAAGCCACGAAACCACTGACTCAGGAAAGCAGAATCGTTGGCAGTTAGGGCTTTCAGCTCGAACGGCCTTCGGAAGCAAACTAGACTCGTGCCTTCCTGCTGCCAGGTCCATGTATGCACATCACTTGTGGTAGATGCGTCTTGGGCATGTAAGGCACTGTGCTTGAATAGCTCTTCTGTTCGCAATGTCTCAACTCGCACAAGCCCGATTCCGCAAACCGAAGCCTCATCCACCAAAACAGCGGAGCAAGAGCACCTGCATTTCTTGGAAGAAGGAACCCTTCTCTGTTTAGGCATCACAGGTTGAGTCTTCACTTCAAATTATCTTCCCGAGCTGTGGACCACTCGACACTGAGATGTGCAAAGATACTCACACGGGCTTCTGCAACCCTCACAGTCACTCATAAGATTCATAAGGTCATGTCTGCACCGGCATCTCAACCAGACTACCCCAGTGGCAATGCCTGAACAGATTCGCTTCGGATGATTCACCTTGGTACACGTTCGGAACGTCGAATTGTTCAACATAGCTGCTTCTGCGGAAGTCAGTGTTCCAATGCAACTTCGTAGCACGAGTCGGGCTTTTCCCGACGTTCCTGAAGGCTTGAAGATGACGAGTACGACGGCATGTGACAACATCTCGAAATCCTTCAACCATGCTGGCCTGGATGGAAAACTCCATGCCCGTTGCAGTTCTCGGTGATGCCACCAACATTGTGCCTGCTATCAGAGACTTCCAAAAACACGACACAGACGGCGAATGATTTGAGGCACGCCTGCATAGCAGCAACTGTAACGACTTACACCATGATTCGCCCCATAGTCGTCGCAAGACGATGCAAAGCGGCTTTGGATATGTGGGTATGACCACACTAAGCGAGTGCTGTGTTGACAAGCTTCTCAAGAAAAACACAACAAGAGTAGCAGGTGCACACCTTGTCCACATTATGTATGCTGGGTTCGCTGGAACCGAAGGCCGGTACGAAATATCGGTTGGAGAAAAAAAACTATGGGGAGAATTGGGCACTGACGAACGAAGCGCGGCTGCTTCGGTTTACTTAGTGTCTTTGCAATTATCATCTTGCAAGACTTGGATACCCGTTTTAGACTTCATGCTGTAAATATGTTTTCCAATTCGGGTCGACGGAAGAATTTTTGATGCTTCGTCTGTGGTGCCACATTGCTGCTGTGACGGCTTGCGTTGAACGATCTCGAAGAGGCGAATTGTGCCAAGAAGGTTCGACTCGACAAAGACGACATGAGGTGTCGAACAAAACAACCAACGCTGAAACCTTCAGCGGGCAATTGCCTGCACTCTCCATGACCTGCCGCTCGAACATACTTGCATGCTACCTTGCAAATGATGTAAAAGATCCTTCTTGATTTTTCACTGTGCAATGAATCTGTGGTTCGATTTCCGCAAACTAACAACCTTTCAGGGTCCAGGGCAATGATGGTGAAAACGAGTAGCAAAAAGGATGGATTTTCATGCATTACACACCAACGATGCGCGATTTTGAAACGGCTAGAACTTGGATTGCAAAACCAAGTGTCTACACAACTTCGAGCCCACCTACAATGGAAACCCACGCCACAATGAACTTATAGAACATCACACGCAGCTTTCATGCGTTTCAATTGAAATACTATATTTTTTTTTGCATGGAAAAACGCATCCACGTATTCACAGAGCGCCTTTGCAACAATGCAGAAATGGCGATCAGAAAAAAGACAAAAGTTTTTTTCTTGACCGCAAAATCAGGTTGAGTGGCCCAGAAAAGATGTTCCGAGGTCTGAAAGAGAAGCCATTTCTGATTCCATGTGGCATTGCCAAAATCATGTAGGCACCAGACAAAGTCGGCCAAACGAGACCGTGGCGGAGCGTGAAGCTGCAGGATGGGTCAAATCCGTCGCCTGCCCTTGTGAATGGGTGCTGAATTTCGTCGGTGTTTGTAAAGCTGTGGCTGCATCGGAGGACCCTTCGGCAAAGAGGCGTCGAAGCCTTCGAAGTCTCCGCACGGGCCAGCCTCGAGCTGAGAAGCAACACTTCAAAAAAGGATGGCTTTTAGTGTTTAGTGGAGCAAACACAAGACTGTGGTATGAAGAGGTTCGATTGCCGGAAAGGAGCCACCGTGTTGCCTTTGTTTTTGAACATTCACTTGATTTTTTCTTTGCTTCACTCCTGTTGCACGAGAAGATCATAGATTTTAAAGGTTGCCGGTCACTTGTACACTTATTCTGTTCTTTTGGTTTTTGTGCTGTCTTTCAGTGGGGACTCGAAATAAACCAGTGGACGGTTGGTCAAAGCATCCTTCAAGCGCGCTGCTGTGGGTTCTTTTGGTCTGTTTCACCTGAGCTTCGTGCTGTGTTGGCCATCCAATCGCTTTGGAAAAACCTGAAGAAGGCATGCTTTTGGGAGCTTTGAATCCGCAGCTGGCGCCGCAAGCGCGCGCCATTCTTGAAGACTTAGGGTGCTTTCAAAAACGTGTCTCCACAAGGAGTTTTCCCTGCAATGTGCGTCGCGGAGCGCCAAACCGGACAGTGAGTACTTTGGCACTCTTGTACCTTCGAAAAGGACAGACGACTTTTCATCGCTTTTAACCCCCTGAAACGTTTTTCGTGTGGCGTGAAGAAAAGCGTTTTTTGATTTTTATTGTCTGTTGCGTCAAGCTTTGTCCCTTTTTTCCCTTGCTTGCTTTTGTTTTAATTTGCCAATTCCTAATTTGCGATTTGCTTCTCATCTCGCGTTATCTCTCCCGTAGAGGTCGAAAAACCGAGGTCTAGAAAAGATGTCCCAAGGTTCGAAAAAAAGATCCGCGTGCCCCAGGCGGAGAACTGCCACGATGCTAGATGCAGTCAGGCAACTTTTCTAATTCGGGCTGCTCGTTTTTCGACCTTATGCCGCACAATTGATTCATCTTGTTTTCAGCCGCAGCATGTCTTTTCTTCGACCTCCAGCTTTTTTCAGCCCCGCAATGAGGCCCAGAAAAAGAGCACAATCTTTNNATCTTTTTTTCAACCTCTATGCATTATTTTGAGCACTTTTCCTCGGCCTCGAAACATCTTGTAGCGAAAGCAGGGCAGGGCAACGCAGAGCAGAAGGCGGGGTGGGAGCACGGGAGGGCAACACGGACAAGGGCAGGCAGGGCAGAGGGCAAGGCAGGGCAGGAGCACGAAAAAGGGCAAGTAGCACGGAGAAGGGGGCCACAACAGAGCAAGGCAGCAGAGCAGGGCGGGGCAGGAGCACGGGAGGGCCAGAGCACGGAGAAAGACAGGGCAGGGCAGGGCAGGGCAGGGCAGAGGGCAGGCCAGGGCAGGCACGAAAGGGCCAGTAGCACGGAGCACGGGAGGGCCAGTAGCACAGAGAAGGGGTGCACGGCAGGGTTCGGCTTTACAAGGGCAACGTGACCAACTGCAACACCCTTGGACTACATCTGCTACAAAGCTAACCCCAAACCTTCCTGTCGGCAGCAAGGAGCTCCTGAGTTGTCGGGTCTCTAGGGAACTGCAAAATCCGGATCCGGGGGAGCCAGGTCAAAGCACTTATCAAAGGCTTTTGGGTTGTCAAGGTGGGCCAGAGCCAGGCGTTCCTGTAGACTGTTTTGGATTCTGGAAACCCAACTGGCCGCCAGGCGCAGGTGGGCGACTGACATTTCTGGAGTATCGTCGCACAACGCAGAGGCCAGAAGCGATCTTTTCTCCCGGCTTGAGGCTGTGCTGGACTGGAAGCTTTCCAACGTCCTGCCCCAAAAGGACTAGAGACCGTGGACGATGTTGCCTCTTCCCAGAGACTCAGTTTCGGGCAGCGTAATCAGACTTGCACGTGAACCTCAGCTCTTTGGCGTAACCGCTTTGAGTGCTTGGCTTCTGGCCCAGTTTGGGTCCGTCGAGCCTTTGCGAGCAGCCAACATTCGCCGCGCTTTTAGAGTCGCCCATTACCAAAGCCAGCCATCAGTGCAGTCGGCCCGGCCCTGCTCCTGCCTCCTGGATTTCTAAACTCCCAGAGGACCGCCGATTGAAAAAAATCAAGCGGAGAGCATTTTTCTCAGCGTTTTGGTTTTGTTGATTAAAATCAATAGAAAACGATGTTTTTCAATAGAAATGGAAATCCTCAAAA
>CAJNJA010010208.1:0-14336 GCA_905231915.1 Symbiodinium necroappetens
ACTAACTGCTACTAACTACTACTAACTACTACTAACTACTACTGCTGCTGCTGCTACTACTACTACTACTACCACTACTACTACTACTACGACGACGACGACTACTACTACTACTACTACTACTACTTGCTGCCACTAATCATCACCAGCACTACATTCTTGATCGGCATGACTGCGTATACACCCATGAACTATGAACACTCCCACATGTTTCAAGCGTCATGCACCTCGTTCGGGGGCCAGCGAAAAACACGCACACCGCCTGGCGCCAGCAAACGAGATTAAGCTGCAGCTTTGCAGGCTCTTGGCTTTCGGATTTTTAGTAAGAGCCTTGTCTCATTCCAGCGAAGAGAAGCCCCAGCGCAGAGGCCTGTGGCCACGATTTTGCACTGTACCCCGGCGCCTACGTCGAGTCTTTAGGGCACTGTTCGAGAAACTCGTGACGGGCAAGGTCCACTTCTCAAAGACTTGGTGTTCGGCCCAACCCGACGTATACTGTCAATAAGTACGTCATCCTTATACTTATCTTGCTGGCCCGAAATCACCAACGTCCAGCTTCCTTGGCACGTGTCGCCTCGACGCAAGTCGACATGAGAACCTGAGAGATATCTCCGACTTCCCTGAGCTGCCGGCGAGGCAGTTGGAGGTGTAAACGTTGAGCTTGTTGTCTGCGTGGATCTGTTCAGGAGCATCAGGAAAACCGGCCCTGTGCATCCTGCTTTCTGCAACCCTCTTCCAAAAACACCTCTGTCCGGTCTGAAGGCCCCAGGAAAACTCCGAGGATCCATGAGAGGGCCTCGAGCTGTGGAGAGCTGAGGTGGCCAATCACCTGGAGAGTTCGAGCTTCCTGCATTCTACAAAGCGCTTCCTGAGCGGTAGCAGCGGTAGCAGTACAAGTTGTTCCAAACGTGGTCTGCTGAAAGAACGTCAGCATCTTCTACACACCCCCGGTGTTGCATTGCACTGTATGCTGCTGTCATTAGAACACTGGCTGAATGTTTTCGAAGCATCTGTCACCACAGCTTCACCGCAAGTGTCACCCGTGCTGCGCCGACATCGACAGCCAAGTCCATATCTCAGCCCTCCACCCTTAGGTTGCCCTCAGGCTGAACACAGGCCACAGTGAGCCTCAGATCGTCTCGGGATGCAAGGCTGTGAAGGGCTTTAGGCTTCTCGTCCTCCTTCCCCAGGCTAGCGCTCGGATCGACAGGCTTTAAGCAAACGACTGGCACATTCTGCACAATCAGCTATGCTACCCAATTGACCCTCAGCTCATAAGTGCTTTTGCTTCCCAGTTTGTCTGTGCACGCAATACAGTCGGAGGCCTGAGAACACGAATTTCTGCTAATTGCTCGACCGTCCAATATCTTCACACAAATCTCCAATTTGGCTGCAGGTGAGCCCTAAGTGACCTTGGACCAGTGCTTCGAGTCCTCTGGAGGAGACGCTCAATGGGCTCAGGAGCTCGCTTTCTCTGACAGTCGAAGCTCAGGTCTGTGTAGGTGGCGTGCTTGCAGATCTCGGCAGAAGGTAGCTTTAATGGGAGGGACCCTTTCTCAGGTTGGGTCAGCAAGGCCACCGGCAGCACACGTCTTTCTAGTTTGATATTGCCTCGTTGGGTCTCGAACACAGAAAAAACAGAGATGTCATTCGGAGAAAGTAGTTTTTCTGGTCACACGACCTGTGCCCACAGCAGTGCGAGGGGAATTAGCAGCAGTGGCAGCAACAGTCAAAGGTCGCGTCGTGGTCGTCGCCGTAGTCTCCTCGTAGCAGTAGCAATAGCAGTAGCAGTAGCAGCAGCAGCAGCAGCAGTAGCAGATAGTAGCAGTAGCAGTAGCAGAAGCAGCAGCAGAAGCAGAAGCAGAAGCAGAAGCAGAAGCAGAAGCAGAAGCAGAAGCAGAAGCAGAAGCAGAAGCAGCAGTAGTAGCAGTCGCCGTCGTAGTCGCCGCAGTAATATTAGTAGCAGTGGCAGTAGTAGGAGCAGTAGGGGCAACAGCAGCGGTAGATGCTGATGTATTGTGCTGGTGGTGACTGGTGGGGCTGGTAGCAGTCCCGTTGTGCCATCAGCACAGTCACCACCAGCACTTCACCACCAGCATCATGACAATCGTCACAACTTATTCGGGATCTGGGGAGCACTCATGCACCAGGCCGATAAACAAAATCCTGACATACAAGTACCGGATTCGCATAGCTGAGGATGGCCAAGGCAATGAAGGACGCTGTCCATCAGCACCAGTACTAAACAGACGTGACGCCCTCCCATGGGTCCCGCGCGTGCTCGAAGGCCCGCTCGCGGGTGTCTGAGCAGAGATCCCAGCCTTGAAATCTGCAGCTGACCAGTTCCGACGGTAGGGCTTTTGCAGGCAGCCACCACCATTTAGAGTTGAACAAAGCTGGAACTCCAGAACTCAAGCAAAGGGCCCCTTTGCTTCCGGCCAAAAACTCGATCCTTCAAGCCTTTCCCAAGACTTGGGTGCCGTGGCCATAGATGGCCCCGTGGGGGGCTATGCCACTGGAAAGCAGAAGTCGGTCATCCTCCGGGTCACCGTGGGGCATCGAGCATGGTTGAACAAGAAGGTCTGTTCAAATCGTGCAGTGTCAAGCAAACGACGATCGACAGCATCCCCAAACTCGAAACTCTAGACCCTCCTCACCCTTTAACCCTTGATACGACGAGCTGCACCGTGGCCTGTGAGAAGAGGACCTCATTCACTGTGGAAACATGCCCACCGCCTCGTCCACTGAACCTCAAAGGAAAGCGCACTGGCTTGGCTTCGTGGGCCTTCGGAGCCGAGGCTTCAAATTCTCACGTTCGGGACACTGAGCTTGAGGGGCCTCAAGGGTTTGCTGTCTTAGTCTCAGTTTTTCTTGCAGGCATTCTGTGGGAACCTGCCAAAAAAGTGAAGCGCTTGCTTGAGCTCTAGCCAGCAGGACGAGAACTGCAGCACAAAGTCCAGGATCAAGAACTCGTTGTTTCCCTGGGAGCTACTGCCCAGCCAGCGTTTCAGCAACTCTGAGTGCAATGGCGAAAGGAAGCGGATGACTTCCAATCGTCGTGGTGGTGTTTCGTGAAGTGAAGCAGGTAGGAAAACTTGACGAGGCCTTTGTGGGAGGCGTTCAAGGAGAAGAAGCAAAGAGGCCTGCTGAGAAGCCTTCCAAAAGTGAGCAACACTGGGCTCTCTCAGACTCAACTTCCATCTTCTCTGCCCTTAAGGTCCATGCAGGTGGATCACCACCGCTCGCCACGGATCGATCAAGGCCTCAGTGAAGTGGAGTGCGGGGGATGGCCGACTCAAGGATGCTGATGGCAGAACGGCATCTGAAAGTGACATTGGATGCATGCAGCCTTGAAGAAACTGCGATCCAGCTGCTACGGCGACTAGGTGGCTTCACGACTTCTGCTTACATCTTGCCGGGAGATGGGCTGAGAGCACAGGGTGAATGGCACGCTCAGAACTTGACCACATCGTTGTCCGAGGAGACCGCGAGAAGACTCCTGAGTGTGTCAGCGAAGTAGGCGCAGATCGTAGCTTGTGCATCCGGGCAACGATTAGTTCAGCTTCATAGCAAGGAAAATCCGAAAATACAAAGTTGCCAACGACGTATCATTCTGGAGCCGGTGACAGACTTGCCTTCTGCTGTCACCCAACTTCGCGATCCCGAATCTGGTGACTGACGGCTTCGGGGATGCTGAGGAGCCCTCCCGCCGTGCGAGTAGGCGACGCCGCCCGGGTTCTTCAGGGCCAGATCCTTGCAAGTGTCAGCATGCCAGGATGCTATGTCCACCGCCTGGCTCCTGAACCAAACAGCCAATCTACAATGGAGACCTCCGAATGCCACTACCAATTATCTACGGCTTCGCTGTCTAGATCGCATGCATCCTGCGACCCTCGCAGCAAACAACGAAGCGCTTAGCCGCTTAGCTAACTGAGCATTCACTGCTTTCGGTGCAGTGGAACCCGCTTGAGAGCCCCAAGCCGAGTACTGAGGCTCGTGACGAAATGAGTTCGAGAAGCCTGGGGTGGCCTCGGCACTTGGCACGACCCGGCTGGGACCCTGCTGAACCCTTAGAAGACGTGACTATACGATCCCATGTAGGTAAGTTTTCCAGAGACGGACTGCAAGATGCTGGCAGCGACTCTGAGACGACAGCGTGAGGTGGAAGATCCGAACCGTGTCCTCACAAAGGACATCACACTGGTCTTTGGATGGCTGAACCATTAGCCTGCCTCCAGGATAACAGCGACCTGAAAGCCCAGTGGGTGCCTGAAGATCTCAGGCAGTCGGCAGTTTTGACAAAAAATGCGTCGCTTTATATGCAGCCATCGTATCATACGGCCACCTAAGGCATGAAGCACGATCCACAAGGAGAAAGCCCAGCAACAAGCAGGCGTGGCAAGCTTAAAGGGCTCCGGCAGACTGCATTGTGCAGATATGCCACGGGAGTCTGAGACGTCTGTGCATCGCGCTTACCGACCAGAGTTCCAGGGCAGAGGCACTGCCATAGCGCTGGCGCACTCATATGGGGAGACCTGAGACACTCGGACGCAAGGAAATATGCTGATTTCGCCCACAAACAAAACTGAACAGGCTTCGGGATGGGAGTTTGTCGAGATTTATGCCGTTGCCTAATCCCCTCGTAGGAATATCTCTGGTGCTCGGGATGTCGGCAACCTCATGGCAAATGATCTCCGAAATCCAAGCCGGCGCGAAAAGACCCTCATCATGGGCACCCGCCTGTATGCTCAGTTCTGGAGAAAATGCCATCGGCATCGCCTGGAGCGACAGCAAAGTTGCAAGCCTCTGCCACTCCAGAAACTTGTACATCACATTCGCCAGTGCGTTTATTGACTATGGCAGCCGTAACGATTTGACCAGAGATTTGCACGAGGCAGGCGAAAGCCTGCTTGAGACTGGGGAGAAGACGAGCAGTATAACCTTTTTTAGGCAAAATCCCATGGTTTGCAAGGCTCAGCTAGATGCACGAAGAGAAAGCTTCATGCAGTCGCATTGCCCGACGGTCCTCTCCCTCTTCCGTGGGGAAGCTCCACACTTTGAGCATCTTGTCCTGCATCCGGGGCTGTCTCGCACTTAGGAGCCAAGAAGACATCATGACATCGCACCGATGCATCAATGTGACAGGCGAAGGCTGCTTATTGAATTAAGGAGGGATGCCCAACCACATTGAAATGGATGCCAATTGGTGAAAAGTCTCGTTGTCTCCCCGTCGGAGAGCCCATCAACACCATTGCATGACGGCCGAATAGGTGCAAATTCGGTGCCCATGCACCACGAGCAAGATCGCTCTCAGCACTATTGGCGTGCCGATACCGGTCCTCTGCAGTGCTGGCGATGATGCGGCGATCTTGATAGGTGGACAGAGTATATGGGAGCTTACGAGGTGCTCTGCAAACGAACCGGCGGGAGAAATCAATGTCCCCTTACCAGAACCGTCGATTGCACAGATTGCTAGTCTCCAGAACCGATAAACTTCCAAAGCAAGACCCACAAGCTTCTAAACCCTTGTGAACATGAAGCCACATAAGGCTCTGGCTGAAAGCCGGCTTCATTGCCTTGTGGACACGGCGGCGCAGGTCTGCTGATAAGTCATCGTCATCGTCGTAGTAGTTGTTGTTATTGTAGCAAAAGCCGTGGCACAAGCAGAAGCAGAAGCCGAAGCGGCAGCAGCAGCAGCAGCAGCAGCAGCAGTTGCAGTAGCAGTAGGAGTAGCAGGAGGAGTAGGAGGAGGAGGAGGAGTAGCAGTCGTCGTCGTCGCAATCGTAGTAGCCGTGTAGGTCGTAGCCGTAGCCGTAGCCGTAGCCGCAGCCGTAGCCGTAGTCGTAGTCGTCGTAGCAGAAGTCGTCGTCGTCGTCGTCGTCGAAGTAGTAGCAGTCGTCGTCGTCGTCGTAGTAGTAGTAGTAGCAGGAGTAGCAGGAGCAATAGTAAGAAATAGCAGCGATCGCATCCATGTGAGAAGTGGTCTTATGCGTAACTCACGCTAAGTACTAGCTGAAGGCCGAGGACCTGACGGTAATGAGCCCTTGATGAGTCCCAAAGCGGAAGACCGGAGTAAACACTTCCAACCTGGGACTGCTGTTTGATTCACACTTTCGGAGTCTAGGGCTAGGGTCTCAGGGTCTCCGGTTCAGGGTTGTTTTGGGGGTTAAGGTTTGGAGTTCGGCATTAAGGTTCGGAGTTCGGCATCAGGTTTACACCAAAGCTCTTATCCTGCGGAACCATGAGCTTTACCTGCTCATTATCTTCTCTGTACGCCATGACACATGTGACTCTGAGCGCCTTCTTAGGTGCAGCCCTTCGGATCTGCAGAGGCGTCGGGACCAAGGGTGTAGGAGCACGAGTTTACGGAAGCTCTTCCATAGCCTGGAGACCAAAACGACCGAAAGAGGCTTGCGCATTGGCCTGTTGGAACACCGCAGATAGGCCCGGCACTGCCCAGTCACCGCGAGGTCGGCCTGGGAAATCGGGAACCTGATGCCAGGGAGGCACAATGCAAACATCTCCGTCCATGTCACTGTGGGTTGGGGGCTACAGTAGACTGCGCTTCGGGCCTGCTCAAAGCCTTTTTCTCTGAGGTTCCGGGCGTATGCAGCGCCCACTTGGCCATCGGGTTCCGCTGACGCCCCGTTGCCGAGGAGGCGCGGGACCTCAGCCAGTGCAGTGTTGAGAGGATTGGCGGAGGAACTCAGAGACGCAGACAGCGCTTTTGGCGTCCGCAGCTGAGGATAGAGGGCTTCAAGCTTTGATGGACTTTGAGCTGTCTATGCCTCTCAGTTTTGCGCGGTTCTTCCCCAGTCCCGTTGGAACACACTGTGTGTGCTGGGTTTCTGGCACAGTTGACTGGCGCGAGGCGCTATTGCCACGCGAGCGAATGCCGCTGCTGCTCCCAAGGGACTGCGCACAGAAGAGGCCAATATGCAAGCAGAACGGCTTCTGTCAGGGTCTGATGCAGGGGCCTCTGGCTCATGTTCCTCGTAGGACAGGATCACCAAGCTGCTCTCCTCGATGCAAACGGCTGCTAACCTACGACCGAAAGGCACAACAAGTTGAGTGCATGGGGTGCAACCCTTGATCGGACATGATGAGATGGTATGGCAGGAAGCGGTTGGACAAGACACGAACATCTTACCTCAGACGTGCCAGAACTATTGGTCCTCCGTGCTGGTGCTCATGTTCCACATTGTCGCCTCGTCATAGACAAACAATTGAAAAAAAAACTGTGTCCACTGATAACTCATCATGAGTCATGATGCCAACAGGAACCACTGCTGTTGGTCTACACAAAGGACAGATCCCAGCCAACTTTTCAGAAGACCAACCCGAAAACCCAAATGCCGAAACCCGACGCCAAATGGCTGCCCGATGCCCGAAAGTACCGCAGGCCTTCTCGCCAGGCATGCGGAAAGTACCGATGGACTCCACCTGCGGTCAAGGCGGCTCTCGGCCTTCAATCATGAAGAGGAGTTTGGCAGGCGAAGAATTAGCCACGTAAAGCCTTTAAGCCAAGGACGCAGACAAAAACCCTGGCAGAACGCTCGAAACCGTCATCTTTCGGCTGTGAGCCCAAGTCTTGGTAAGGCAGGGGCATGGGCTTTGGCGTCCACTCGGAAGACGCCGATGTAGCCCTGGTCCCCCCCGACCACGAAGCCCTGCAGCCAGGCCTGCCAGCATGGCTGGTGTAGGCACAGGCTTCAAGATTTGGGGAGGTGCCAGGTCGGCACTGCTTCGCAGAGGCTGAAACTCTGAGACCATATATACGGTCTCTTTAAACCCCACAAAAAAACCCAATCAGCCCAAGCCCCTTCGCGCCGTCACCGCCGTGAGCCGCACCGGCGGCGGCTCCGATGCGGTTGTGGGCCCTGCCTTTGAAGCAGAAGGCTAAAAGTTCTTAGCATTAATCTTACACACGCTGAAGATCTCTGATTTCTAACATCAGAAAACTCCGCACCACGGCCTCGCCCATGATCTTTGCCAGCTCTTTTGCCTTGGCGAATGGGTTCTCGTTCTCCGAAGCCATCGGGAATTCTGGAAATCGCCAGGTCTGAATCCAGGATCCTCAAGGAAAACCTCCTCAGCCTTTGGTAGTGCGCAAAACATCCCTAAACCTACACCCCGAAGCCCCTAAACCCAAACCCTTAAGCCTTAAACCGACTTTTACACTCCTGGACATGGCCTGGCCTGCTCCCGCTCGACGGCTTTGGGGCCTCAGAGCGCAGAAGGGAAGAGAGGGGGGGATCCTGCTGCTGGGATGATGCGGGAGGCAGCCCAAGGATTCTGAGGGAAATCAAGCCTTGGGCTTAGGATTTAAGGTTGTGTTTTTAAAACACCTTTTTCCGCCCAGCAGGATTTAAGGTTTAGGATTTAGGGTTTCAAGCTTCGGGCTTAGGACATAAAAGGACGAGCACATCTTCAGTTGATGGGCACCCCACAAAGCGACAGAGAGAGAGGTAGAAGAGAGCCCGGCCAGTGGACTCGTCTTTCTCAATATGAGCCCGCACATCCACATCCTCACCGAGCAAGGGGCTGGAACAAGCTTGCTGACTTCTTGCATAGTTGTGCAAAGCCGATGCTGCAACTCTAGCACGCCATGCTTTACGCCTTACGACATCTGCCCGCCTATTTTGTAGAATGCGGATCTACATCAGACTCTTGATCTCGGTGACATGCCGATATCGAGAGAGATCTTGGAAGGAATTCATGGGTGAAGAGTGGCACCTGATTTCGGACCGGTGCATCTTCAAGTTCAGTTAAAACCGCGATTTCCAGAAAGTCCTCGCGAAGTTCCCCATCTTCGAAAACGAAGACGCGCCCATCCTGCCAGAACGCGATCTCCTGCCCCCGAAGATAAATCCTAGGCAACATCGGCGCTCCATTCTGCCAGAGATAAAATCACAGAAAAGTCAGACCCTACTAGAAATCCGAAACCCAGCCCTCCGGCATGGGAGGCATGGTTCGCACCCTAGCAGCACCACTGCCTCTGAAGCAGCGCACAGGAAGACAGAAAGCACCCAGCAGTGGTCCACGACCTCGCCCACCGACTGGGGAAGAGTGCACGACTGCTGTTAGAACAAGGAGTACTGCAAGCAGCTGCAGGAAGAGCCTCAAAGTCTTCATGGTGATAACAACGAAGAACGAGTCACGATGACGGCAAGAAGACAGAGCAAGACGGTATGCTGCAATTACCGTCGGTATTTCTTCCAGAAACAAACGGTACAGGACAAGAACCATAACAAAAAACACTACCACCACCAACCACGACAACGACGGCGACTGGCACGATCACGACGACCACGACCACTTCGACGACTATGACAGGACCACGACGACCAAGACGACCACGAGGACAACGACAGCAAAGAAGAACATAAACCATCCGCATGAAGCCGACAGTATTGAAAACAAAACCTACCAGACAGAAGCAACAAAGTAATGAGAACGATGCTGAACAAAATGATGCCGATTTCGGGTAATGAGGACGATGGTGAAAACTGCGATTAACATCCTAAAACACTGAGTTTTAATACCAACAACCAAAACGACTGGCCGCTTCATTCACGTGATATGACAATTAGACTATGGATTTGCATGACCACGATCCGTGATCCAGGATTGATGGCATGCTCATTAGTGATAATGAAATTGGTACAAACAGTACAAGTGAGGGCACTGCAGCAGTTCTGGTAGCTGCGGCGGTGATAGCAGGAGCTGGAGCATGAGGACGAGTTGTAGGCGGAATAGAAGCCAAAGCCTGGCCGCCTTAGCTGGAGGACGATGAAGAAGCACACGAGGATGAGAGCAGGAGGAGCGGAGATGGGATGTAACACGAGAAGGCCAGCTCGTCTTTCCCATCTGCTTCGCTTCACCGGCCTTCATCTGCTTCTCCTGCTTCAGCGGGAACAGGGATGGGTTCTCGTTCAGGCCATGGTCCTGACCATGCAGGAGCTTTGGCAATTGCTGCTCGGTTCAGTCACGAGACGCAAGCCAAAACAGCCGACCGCCACGATGATGGCCATGAGGATGACACTGATAAGGATGAGGGCGACATGACCATCGCCACGTTTCCATTATCATAACGATCGCCATCACCATCAGTACCATCATCGGCCTCGTCAACATGCCATCATGCTCATGAACTCATGTCCATGACCAAAAGCGTCATGTTCGTGATCCTCATGCTAGTGAGCATATGGTCTACGTCACAGACGTTTCGGCAGCCGTGGTCGTTATCACCTTCGTCGTCGTCGTCATCGACGTCATCGCCATCATCACCATCATCATGATCATCCACATACCTGTCATGTGTGCTCTCATGACTCCTCGTCGTCTACAGCATGGCAACGATGAAGACCAAAACAGAGATTACCATGATCAGCTGTTTCTGCGTCAAAGGCAACGAAGGGCCGAGGCTCGTGCATTGGGATTGTAGTCCCAAAGTCTGAAGTAGGAGTACCTTGGCACACCAGACATTACTTCTTCATCGAGAGATCCAAAAACGACATCGCGAGCCACACATCAGGATGAAGCGAGCAGTGATCCACACACATTCAGCCTTCGGATAAGCGAGGCACCCTCCGACAGAGAACTGTGTAACGTTGCTCGGGTTCACCAATACCCGGTTGACCTCGGCTCATCCCATCTTCACGAACAGTTGGAGAGCCATGAGATTCTGCAGGGACGACAGGGAGACGATGCTCAGGACTGGAGAACTGAGACCGCACCATTTGGCACAAGTCATCCTCCTTCGATATCAACAGCACTTCTTCCACTTGTCAGGTCCTTCGCAGAACGTCGTGGCATGAATCTTGACCGAGTAGGCGGCTGGAATCTGCATGTCATGCGAGGACATCAGCTTCTCAACATCCCAGCGCCAGTAGGAGACCTGCATCGAAACACAAGCCATCCTCGCTGTCCTTGATACCCAGACACTGAACAAGCCCGCCATTGAGAAAGATTCTTTCAGTTAGAGCTCGGATCCTTTATTAGGGCTCCTTTGATTAAGAGATAGTGGAGTCTCTAGGCAGGAACGACTATCCCCAAAAAGCCTCAGCTCAGCCCAGAATCCATAAAGACATATAAACAACTTCAACTTCTGAACCCCTCACAACACGAAAACGAAGAGGAAGATGGGCGTCGCGCCGTCGAGTCCGGCATGCTAGAGAGGGACACGAGGTGCTTGCCATCCGCCGTGAAGGCGAGGTCTGGCAACAGTTCTAGCCGTTGGCTGAGGATTTCGGGTTTAGGGTGCATTGAGTTGGCGGGGTTTCAGTCTGGATTTCCGCCCTTAACCCTAGAACCAGCCTCAAATTGAAGGGGTTTGGTGTTTTTGGCCTGCAGTGAGACGAGGCCAGACGCTAAAATCTTCTTTTGGCCTGCAGTGAGACGAGGCCAGACGCTAAAATGAAGATTTTCTGGGCCTCACCTTGAACAATGAGCAACGATGGCTTCTGCCGGCAATCATGCAGTAAGTCTGAAGAGCAAGCTGGGCAGCAGGAATATCCCTTCCAAGAAATGAAGTTGAGAATTCAGGATTAAGGCACACTTGTTCGTTTAGCTAGCACGGGACCTTTCTTGACCCCAGGTTCGAGCCAGAGCGCCCTTTTGTTCGTCCAGATGTTCGTTGAGCGCCAAAACACCGCAGGCTCTGAAGCAGGAACACGAAGTTGATACTCCTGATGCTGCGCACCTACAATGTCAAGTCGCTTGTTCGTCGGGTGGAGAACTTTCAAGGACTCGTCTTTCATGTCCTGCCAGAACGCAACAACTCAGCTTCTCCCAACCTGTGCTTGAAAACACGTGCGATATGTCATCCGGACGGCAATGCAAGCGACAGTTGGAATTACAAACAAGCATGCACACACAGTTACATGTCAGAACTTCAAAGTTCACCTAGGCATCTGGCACCTAGATGCCTGACCCTCGAACTGTGCGCGACATGTTCGACACTGTGCCAGCCCTTCCACCACGGTGCGGTGACGGCCTTGCTTTCTCCGATGCTCTCCACCTGGTCCGCAAGAGGTACACAAGTAGCTTCTGACACACGGAATCGAAGGGCCCCCTGTGTTCACAAGCCCCTTCGGCAAGGCAACCGGCTACCGGACAGCTACATTCTTGACTGGAGGTGCAACCATTGCGAGGAGCGACAGACGCACGTATCTTGCACGCAGAAACGCAGGAAGCCCTTTTCTAAACTACGACGAACACTGGACAAAACCTTCTGCAAACTCTGGAAGCCCTGCCTTCGGCAGGCTGAGCACACTGATCTGTGAAGCCTGGGCAGACTTATCTTCGGCTTAGTCCTGCGCTGTTCGCCTGCTTGTGGTACTCCTTCTGTTTGAGGGGTCGAACAAGGAAGAAATCTCAATGCTCGACCTTGAACCAGTGGCTCCGAAAGCAGAGAGCTTTTCTAAGAGATGATTCGTGCTCGGGCTCGGAAACCCGTGTCTTTCCGTCGGGCACTACATTTGGTTTTCCTGGTCAGCACACAAAGGTTGCTGTCTCGCATGTTCTCTTGGTCCACAGCATGCTGATTGGAGGCATCATCCGACCTCGACGCACATGGAACATAGTGGCTTAAAGCTGGTGGATGCGGAACTCCTGAGCTGCAGACCCAACACGCTCGCCTACGGCTATCAGCTTGCCATTCGCAGACCTCGGAGACGGCTAACTGCTTCAGCTGGGCAGCCATGAGCACCACAATTGCCGATTGTAGGCCCGCAGCTTCGTCATGGCAGTGATGTTTCTATGCCTGCGTTCGTGCGAAATCTGCGGGGAGCCGGAAAGCTCGCTCGAAGCCAACTCATTGCCCGGCCTGGTGTCCCGACCCAGGAAGCCTAACCTCTGCCGACTTTGGTGGCAAAGGGCAATGTGCCGACCTCCAGATTTCATCCACACCGGAGGTCAAGAAGCTTTGGCATGTTGTAGCCAATGACAACTCAAGTTGCTGCTCAAATCCATGCCGTGGGGGGCTTCTCGCATGCTCTGGGCCTACACAGAAGGCAAAGGCATCGTCTCCCAAGGAGATGACCTCAGGAGATGTGAACGACCGAGGGGCCGGGCGGTTAGGTTTCAAGCCTTCGGGGCGAGAGGGGTTTAGGACTCCTGAGGAACCTGTGTCACCCACTGGCCCAAGTTAGTTGAGGAGCAGTCCACCACCTGTTCATCTCCGTAGAGTACAGCTTCGGATAAACAGAGCGGACACGTGCCGGGCAGCGTCAGAACAGAGAAACTTGGACGGAAGGTCCGAGAATGCCATGGCAACCAGGAATTTTCCTGACTTCAGCTTCTTGGAACGATTCTCCAACCCCTATCTGGCTGTATCTGCTTCAGACAAGTCGCTTCACGCTCTGGAGCCGTTAAACCGACACATGAAGTTCGATGTCGCATGGAAAACTAGCTACATAGGCATACACACTGATCCTATCCACTATTGTTCGTCTCTCCATCTCCCTCCTTGCGTCTCTCTTTCCGGATCTCCCTCTCTCTCTCTCTCTCTCTTTGCTTTGCTTGGGGGTTGGGACTTTTGGCTTTGCTTTGCTTTGGGGATGGAGTGTGGACTCTCTCTCTCTCGCTTTCTTTCCTTGCCTGGACACAGGTAGGTACGTACTATGCCCTTGAGTATGCACATCATGCTTCGGCAATTAGATTCACCCTTGTCGCGTCGGTCACGCTGCTGGCCCGCACCCAGGGTTTCGGCAGCGCAGGGCTAGGCACCCCGCAGCATCTTTGATGAGGCTCGGATAGACCCCAAACCTGAGATCTAGGGTTCAGGGTTTAGGCTTTAGGGTTCTTTTGTGGCACAGTCGTCCCTTCTGAAGGACTTCTTTTCCTTGGGCTTAGCGCTGTAGCCAAAGAGATTAAAGAGATTCCGCCACGGTTTGCGATAGCTTCTTCCAAATGAGAACTGGAGGTGCTTCCAGGCAAGTTTCATACGTAGCTCATAGGTCATATGTGTTGACCATGAATTACAACACCAAGTGGAAGTAGCTTATATCAGTCCGTGTGTATACATATGGAACCCTCAACAATATGTCTACACATACCTACATATATACCAGAAGAAAACGTACTTGTTTGTACGTACACACATGTGAGATCAAATGACTCGGTTGTATTTACGAAAAGCATGATTACATGCCTGCATGTATACATTACATTATACAATAAATTACATTGAATTACAGTAAATACATACATACCTACCTACCTACCTACATACATACCTACATACATACATACATGCATGCATACACACACATACATAACATAACATTACATTACATTGCATTACGTTACATTGCGTTACATTACATATTAAT
>CAJNJA010010209.1:0-40695 GCA_905231915.1 Symbiodinium necroappetens
TGTTCATATGAATACTTCTATTCGTAGGAGGATGAACCTGAATGTTTGGATTAATACTAATACTAATCAACACACCGATGCTAATATGAATACTCATACTGTCAAGCTGCTTTTTTACACGCATCGAAAATCGATTCGAGGAAAAAAGCCATTTTCATCGTGCCTGCCGAGGTTTTATGGATAGGCGCGTGTCATGGGAGGGGGGGCGACCATATATATATATATATTTATATTTATATATATATATACATACACACACACACTGTGCTTCTGGTGCTTGTTGAAGACTTCTTGCGAGGTTGATGGCTGCTTGAAGCACCGGCCGGAGGCCGTGCCCGTGGAGCAGCAGCGTCCCCAGGCTCTCCCCCAAAAGGCCTTTGCGCTTTTCTTTGGAGCACTCGGAGCAATGCCCCTCAAGGTTTATATACAGGGTTTATATAGGGTTCATAGGGTTTAGGCCTTGTCTCGCGCTTGCGCGCTCTCGCACTCTCTCGTCTTCTCGAGACCCTTGTCTCTGTGCTCTCTCGCCCGCTCTGTGAGTTCTTGGCATTCAGTACGTATGAGTACATACATGGGCAGCACTCGGCTGAAAGTCGGACTCCAAGCCCAAGAAGTCATAGAAACACATAGCTTCTCGCTTGCCCGAGTATATAATAGTAGAGTATAGAACACCGGGCAAGATCCGTTGTGTGCGTTTCGACTACGATCCGGATCCGGAGCGGTCTGCTTGGGTTGGAAGCCTCTTTCTGGAAAGTCGCAACCCGTCACGAACCGATGAAAAGTCAGGCATCCGGCAAGAAGAGCAGAAAACAGTCCGGAAGCGACTGCACTGGATGGCCGGATCGCATTTCCCTGGCTTCGACCTACACCTCCAGCATACCAGGCAAGCACATAATACCTCAGCCGCATATACATCTATGCACACACACATGACGCATGTCTATGCATCCCTTCAAACACTCCCAAGTCCCTGAACCACTCACGGCCTGCTTGATGCAAGCTAGAGGCTCAAACACAGAACTCCAGGTATTTTGCTGATCACTTGGAGCCCATCTTGAGTGCTCTGGTCTACTTCTCGGAGAGCCTATCGATTCGTTTTGTGGAGCAGCTCTTTTAGCCTCAGGCCATTGACTGCATTGCCAGCCAGCCGGAGAACCCAACCGCCTTTTTGCATGCTTGGGCATGACCCCTAGACGTTCTTAGAGCGTTGCTGCTGTGGCTGTGGCTTTGAAGGCAACTGGGTGTGGACAGCTGAGGTGAAACAGCGCGAGTGCGAGACCTCTCCGTCCCAAAAGGGCTCTGCACTGCAGGAGCGGTACACGCCTCGCTGATGCGTGTCAAGGATGCTCCGAGCCGTGGATAGAGACCCCACATGGCCATCCCATCACAGGAAACCGTACTGATCGTGCTTTCAGCAAACACGGATCGGCCACCATGCCTCTCTGTCTCTGTGTCTCCCTGTCTGTCTTCGAAGCTCGATGCATGCTCAGTGAGCCTCCGTAGCTGTCCTCTCAGCCAACGCAGGATGGGGATTTCGACATGTCGCCCATCGCCCGCATGGCGATCTCGAGCTGGCATCACAAGGTCCGTGCCTTTTCGGGATTCCTTGATCTTCGGAGGGCCCTTCCGGAGTTCGGAGTCCTGCAAAGCCTGCAATTCAAGACAGCGGGGTACTCTCTCTCTCTCTGTCTCTCTCTCTCTCTCTCTCTCTCTGTGTCTCGAGTCTGTGTATATATATATATACACATACATATATATATACATACATATATATATATATATAAAGATACATATATATATATACATATACATATATATATATATATTTTTGTTTTTGTTGGTGCATGTGTATGTGTAATTCCAACTGTCTATCTCTGTGTCTATCTATCTATCTAGCTAGGTAGCTAGCTACCTATCCATGTATCCATCTATCCATCTGTCTATCTGTCTATCTATCCATGTATCTATGCATGTATCTATCTATGTATCTACCTATCTATCTACCTCTCTCTCTATATATATATATATATATGTATCTCTCTCTCTCTCTCTCTATCTATCTATCTATCTATCTGTCTGTCTCTTTACCTACATGTATATATATATATAGAGAGAGAGAGAGAGGGAGAGAGTGAGTAGACATACAGTAGATATAGATATAGATATAGATGCGGACATGTACGTATATGCATATATATATATACACACATTTGTATTCGAATGGGGGTTGGGGCTCACAGTCATGTCTCATGCCGACAAGACCGACCACGAACTCAGGCCTAGCGCTGTCGCGCGGGGGGTGGGGAGCGCACTTCCCTGTCCTCCACACACCCTGCAAGCAACAAGAGAGATGGCGGCGGGAGACAGTGTGCAATGTAAAACAAGCGTCTTCCAAGGAGTGCTCTCGAGAGTTGGCTGCGCTGCAGAAGGAGTACGGAAATCTGCAAGATGCCAGGGGCCCTGGTTGCAGAGGCTTGCGGGTGTCTCTGGAGTTCCTCCCTTTAGGGGGAAAAGTGCCAGGGGATGTTGGGGCAGTTTTTGCAGCCTCATGTTCAGGTTCTCAAGACGTCACAGCGGGGTCTGCGACTCTTGCGGGCTGCAGAAGCCGGAGGCATCCACGAAAGGACTTTCGAAGCACGCTCCTTGTCCTTGCCGAAGTTCGCAGATCGTTCGGCGCTCGTGGCCATCTTGGAGCCGCTGGGCTTGGCGCAAGGCGGGGGGGAGGGAGGAACTTTTCGGCTTCCCTCGAAGCATGTGGCAAACGCTTCCCTCATCTGAGGGCAGTCGAGTTCCGCCACGGCGGCGGCCCTTCACTCGGATGTCTCTGAACGGTCCATCTTCTTCTACATTCATAGGGTTTAGCGTTTAGGGTAGGTTCACTCGGTACTACTGTAGCTGGTTGTGGTGACAGACTTGCCTGCAAGGTCCAAGCCATGGATCACCTGGGCAAAGTGCTCCGGTGCCTGCGCAGCCGCGGTGGGGGCCCCGCTTCTTCTCGGACCTCGTAGTACCTCGTAGCCCTATACCCTAAACCCCTAAACCCTACAAGCCCTAGACCCTATAAACCCTAAACCCTATAAACCCTAAACCCTATAAACCCTAGTAACCTATAAACCCTAGAAACCCTATAAACCCTAAGCCCCTAAACCCTATAACCCCTATAAACCCTAAACCCTATAAACCCTATAAGCCCTAGAAGCCCTAAGCCCATTTTTTACCCTTCAGGTGTGACGAGCGCCTCATCGGCCTTCCTGCACTTCAGCCCGGATCAGGACCTCCCCAAGAGCACGTAGGGCGACTTAGAAGTGCCTAGGGTCAGAGAGTCTAGGGCTTATAGGGGTTATAGGGTTTATAGGGGTTATAGGGTTTAGTGGGTTTAGGGTTTAGGGTTTAGGGGTTTAGGGGTTATAGGGTTTATAGGGTTTATAGGGTTTAGAGGTTGTGGGTTTTGGGTTTAGGATGAGTCAGAGCCAGTCAGAGCTGTCCAGTGGTACCTGGATAGCCAGAGGCGCTTCTTGCACAAATTTCGGCTCAGTTTTTGGAACACACCGCGCGTGCAAGGGCACGCACAAACATATCCATCCATATATATATATATATAGATAGAGACCATCTAGACTCACATGGGTGCCAAGCTCCTCGGACGCATCTCATGGTCTGATTAGCGAGCCAAGCTAGGCATCTAGGCAAGCAAGCAAGCAAGCTGGACGGTATCTAGCCAACACACTTGTGCCCCCGCAGCAGCGCCAGCTGTTCAGGCAATGGCAGTTTTCGCATCTGACTCTAATTACATCTCTTGCAATGTTCTCGTGAAGGCAAACACGGGCAGAATGGTCACCCCAGGACTGGCAAAGTCGGGGCAGAAAGAACACCAGTTTTTTTGCCTCCTTCGCTGCCAGGCCTTGCCGCCTTGCCGCCAAGCTGGCGGCTTCACCTTAGCTCCGCCGGACCAAGGGGCGCGGCCCCAAAGCAAAGATGTGTGGTGATGTGTCACCGTCTGAGAGTTTGAGCCGGAGCTCCAACAGAGCGCAGAGGCAGGGCCGACGTCGGTTTCGGGGCCACGCCCAGTCACCGCCCAAGCGACGCGCACCTCGCGCATCAGATGCTCAGTCGAGTGACCGTTGCAAAATTTTCAGGCCTTCCGTCGAGGGTCAGCAAGTCTGCCCAGAATGCCGGGCCCTGAAAGGGATGCACTGCAGCCTCTTTGACGAATCCACTGTTCTCGGTTTCTGCTCTTCTTTTAAAGGCTTCCCGTGGTATCTCCGGTTTCTGGAGCCTGACCTTGGCAACACCGGCTCGTTGCAGACGCGTGTTCAGAGGCATAGCTGGCATAGCTGCTGTCAAGCGTCGACTCCAATGCACGACGACTGTCGTTGGCTCGTCCTTTACTTTACTTGCTGGCGCGGTACATTGACTGTAGCAACTAGCAACCAGCAGAAGCCAGCACAAGCCATCTTCAGTTAGCCAAAAGCAGAACCATGCATGTGACTCAGATGCACCACCTGGCATCCTTCGTCATAGGTCTTGATAAGCGACGACGCCCTCACTTCGGATGGAAGAAGGGCGCTGTGCGTAAGATGACATGTGATGGGCGCAGCACGGAGCTGTGCTGAGAAGCCCTGGTGCCTGTCGCCCCACGCTTGTGACCGCGATGGGCAGACATACCTGGACTTGGTGACTGCTGCGTGGCTGCCGAAGACCTTTTGTTTGTGTGTGTGTGCGTCCGTTTAGCGCGGGCAATTCGCCTGTCCAATTCCGCCTGTTTATCTTCCTGCCTGCCTGTTTGAAGAGTTTAAGTTGCTTCAGGGCTTACATGCATTAATTGCCTATTACCGTTGAGGACGTCAGCCCTTATATGCTTCAATAGCCCTTCGACTGCTGGAGGCCATCCCCAGCCACGGGCAGTGTGGAACCTTTGACGAAGAAATCATCGAAGTGGAATGCCCTGCTGGCGCCATCTTCCCAGAGACACTGCAGAACTTGAGACTGCTGGACAGGCCGGTGAATAGTTTATCAGGACACTGCTTTCTCCGGTGTAGACTTCAAGATTCAGTGAGTGTAGTTGGGTCGTAGAGTGGTAGTTTCAAGATGGGATGTCCTGATTCCGACCTCATTGCGAGGCATTTTCTGGTCTTCTGTGGCACCTCCAACCTGGTGGCTCTGAGATGGGTCCTGCGCTTCGGTGCCTCTCCAAGCACCCATGATACCAACAGCACCACCGGTTTGCACGCGCCTCGACGTGGCAGCAAGATGGAGGGGTTGTAGCAGCAGCGACTGTGCTGGCAAGCGAAGGTTTGAAGAGCGAACCCTAGGCATTGCTTGGTGTATGTAGATGGCCCGTGTTCACTCTACTCAAGTGAAAAATTACAAAGACCATCCCAAGTCTGGCATTGCAGTTGAAGCCACTCCCCCCCTTTCGTTGCATGTATAGCCCCGATGCTCAGAGGTGGCCTGCCGTTCTGGCTCTTGCAGCGTGGTCCTGGAGCTGCTGAGGCACCGGCCGGCCCTGGACCGCGCCGACGTCGCGGGCTGGACGCCCCTGCACGTCGCCGCGCGCATGTCGCGCTGCAGCATCGTGGTCCTCCTCCTCAAGGCAGAACCCCCGGCCGTGCAGCTGCACTAGTGCACTATAGGGAGCTTGTAGAGTAGCTCACTATATAGACTATAGATAGAAGGAAAAACCCCGAGCAAGAGGATTTTGTTGAGGGAAGATGGGTGAGAGTCTGTGCTTTGCATGGCTCTGCATGGCAGGCTGGTGCACCAGCCTGGGTTCGGAATAGCCACGGGGAGCTGCCCTCGGACATGTGCCTGGATGGGGCCACACACGCTGCTTTCGCATCCTTCCAGGAGTATTTACTGTCGGGTTCCCGCGGTTCCCAAGCTGCGGCTGCTGCTTGGAACTTCTATTGGGACAGGCCGGAGGCAGATGATTCAGAGGCACCCTTGCCAACGCCCTTCTTCACGCCTCAGCAGCCCATGGCCAATTTGCGCAGCCAGAAGGAAGCAGTGGTCGTCGGCACTCGTATCTTCAATGCGCAGCCCGGCTACGGCATTGCGTTCATCCGCGCTGCCGGCTTGGTCCACGACTACCCCAGGAGCTCTTCCAAGTTCCTCTACCAAGAGGGCATCGACCGCCAGGCGCGCGAATGCGAAGCTTGAAGTGGCAGGAAGTGAAAGTCAATCTTCGGAATCTCTTGAGCCCCCCGCTGGAAGGCTCAGTTTCCGGCGCTCTTTGGTCGGGGGGGGGGCCGGGCGGGGGGGGTTAAGGGCCCGCAATTACAGGCCACCCTATAGCGACCGAGACCCAGCAGCGCCCGGTGGCGCCTGTCTCCGCCACCAGGGTCAGCCTCAGCTATAGATATATAGGGGGATGAGGAATCGAACGCTTGGCTTTGCCGTGCTTTGAGGCCGTCGGATATTTCCTTGGCCAGACCTTTTCCATGTGCCGGCGCCTCAGCAGTTCACATCGCCCCGACGGGCGACACCAAATAAAAGAGAGCAACGCGGGCTTGCAGCTTCCGTTTGCCGAGGTGAGACACTTCGCCTGGCCTTTTTCAGCCGCTGCGAGTTCTGGGGCACTGGAGTCATCTCGGCTTTAGTGGAAGCCCGCGTCGGCTTCGATTGGCCGGGATCCCCAGCAACCCCAGCACAGGCTCAGAACATGCCCCAGACTTCTTCTTAAAGGGGCTCGGCCCCCTCCTCCGCGGAGTAAGGCCGGACGACTTGCAGCAAATCAGCCGCATCACCTATGCCATTGCCATTAACTGGTGGACCTGCCACGAAGAAGGACAGCCTTCCGGTGCGCAGGCGGTCCGGGGTAGTTCTAGGACGTGGTAGGACCATGTCATGGTGGAGCTTCCTTTCTTTCCGTCTTTTTTAGGTTCCTTCTGTGGGCCTGGATGAAGTCCAGGGCTTGGACTTGAAGACGGACATTGGCACGGCTGAGGCACTTCAGCACCTGATGCTTTCGGTGCTCTGCTTGCACCACCACCTCTATGAGCGGCGGTACGACATGGATTTCGATGCCTGGAAGTCGCTTCAGCAGTCCACGGTAAACACCAGTGATGCGATTCCAGACGAGCTGCTCTACAAGATCTGGTGCATCGTGCGGAAGTCCCCCATTGCGCAGCTCAGTGTGCCGGGCTTGACGGGCGAGCGCTCGGTGAGCCTTGAGGGCAAGCTCGGGATCGAACAGATGCCGACGCCGGCGCAGGCCCAGACTCAGACACCACAAGTTCCATGGCTTGCGGGGTTTCCCAGCCTTCAGGGCTGGTTGAACATCAGCACCCCGGGACTTGATGGAGACGTGAAAGGGAGGCTTTGGGCCAGCGTTTGCCTTGGGCTGCTCTTCTTGTCGCTCTCACCGAGCGCTGCGGCCCCAGAAGCCTTTGTGAGCCTGTCGGGCGTTTTTCCGTCCTGGGAGGGTGAGGTCATCTTGCTGGAGAAGTGGCGGAGCTTTGATGGCAAGAGTGAAACTGCATCCCCTATGGACAGCTTTGTGACAGGTGCCCTCCTGAAACCCGACGGGAGTTGGAAGGAGTGCAGCTTCTGGAGAGTGGAGTTGGGCCTGATGCAGGCAGACGATCCGAAATTGTGGTTAAACTGGTTGGGTTCCATGGACAAGACCCGGAGCTGGGTGTAAACATCGCCCGGTGTGGAGTTTCATACGAGCCACTTTGTAGAAGAAACGGAGAAAGAGCGCCAAATTCGCCTCGGCAGAGCCGACAAAAGGACTTCTCGGCCTTAGCTTTGGTGTCTTGAGGATGGAGGATTGAGATACTGCGCACACCTGCTTTGCTTTTTAAGGGATCCCCACTTATAATTCGTGTTTATACCCTCTTCCGAATGCCAGGCGACGGCTGCAGGGACTGCCGCCGGCAGTCGAAGGAAGAGCCTGCGGCTGCGAGCGGCCTCGAAGGCGCTGCCCAGAGAGCTTTCTCTTCCGCTTCCCCCTGGGCGGTTTGGTGCTCTCCTCCGTGCCTTTAAGCAGGAGGCCTTCTCTGTGGCGGCAGAGGTCTTCGAAGAGGACGAGGTGCGGAAAACCGACAGAAAATCAGTCGCCTTAAATGCAGCTCTTCAGGGAACTTCCCGTGCCCACAGGTGGATGTCGCCATTATCGGCGCAGGCCCAGCAGGGACCTTGCTGGCCTACTTGCTCGCCGAGCAGTACGGGAAGCGCGCGACTCGCTGACTTGTCGCTATGTGACTTAAAAACCGGATCGAACAGGAATGCGCTCTTTGGGACCCTTGCAGGAAGGTGAATCTCATCGACCCGAAGGCCGACAAGAAGTGGCCCAACAACTACGGAGTTTGGCAGGCGACTGCACGTAGACTCTGTGGCCGCTGAGAAGCCGGTCATTCTCGAAACGAGTTCATTCCGGAGGCCGAATGGGAGGCCTTGGCTGAGAAGTTGGAGCTGGATCTGGGCAGCTGCCGGAGCCTCGAAACGAGAGCGGCGCGGAGCGGCCCTCTTAGCGAAGTGCTTTGGTCGAGGCTTGGGCAGCAAGTGGCAAGTGACGGACTGCTACTTCGGCGGCTCTTGGGAGGCACCCCGCTTTAAAGCTCCCCCGGAGAGCGTGGCTCTTTTGGAGCGTCTTTCTTCTTGCGAGATGCCGGATGAGAGCCAGCTGCGCCTCGACAGACCTTACGCTCGGGACTCGGGGCCTCCAGCGAAGCGACGCAGATCTCTCTGTGATTCTCTGCATTTTGTGAGGGCCGAGTTGACAGGGACAAGCTCAAGGCGCTGCTGCGAAGCAGTTTGGGTCTCGGCCGTCTCTTGTTAGAAGAAGCGGCAGGGCCTTCTTTTTCCCCAGGTTCGAAGGTGCAGGTGCTAGAGAAGGAGGTGGAGTGTCAGGCGCCGGGCGCTGGGTCCAGGGTCCTGAGCCCTGAGTCGAGTTGGCTGAGCGGAGGTGGTGGCCACCAACATCTATGACAGCCCTGCCATCCGACATACTTCAGCTGGCAACGGGCTGACACTTTGGCGACCTCACGACCTGAAGAGTATTCTTTTGATACTTCTGGCATTGCCTTATAAGGCTCCGTCATGTTGCTCTCCGACGGCTCTGCCGTGCGGACAAAGCCACCCGGGCAGCACCTCTAAACGCGCCGAGGGGGCCTCAAAGCATGTCTGAGCAGAGGCTCATTGTGGACACCACCGGCTTCGAGTCTCGCCTCACTCGGCGCCTTTCGGCCGCTGTCCGCTCCCCGAAAACGGATTTTAGGGTTTTTAGGGAGCCTCTTTTTGGGTGGGCAAGTGAGGCAAGTGCATTGTTTGCGAGAGCCAGGGTCTTTCAGATGGCATCTCAGGGAGAGCCGCCGGCTCCGGCACCCGGCTATCAGATCGCCTACGGCTGCGAGGTCGCCATGGCCTCGGCGGATGGTTTGCCGGGTGGGGGTGGGGGGGGAGGGCATTATTTGCCCGACTGCTTCAGGTGGTGGACGGTTCTTTCCACTACGCACCCGAGGCCATGACGCTGTTCGACTATCGTCAGGAACTCGGTCCTTGTCTCTTGCTCTTTGCACTTGACCTAACCTTCTCTGGATAGCCGCCAGGTACGGACCACCTCCGTTTCGATCCAGCTGCAACCTCAGTGGTCTCGGCCGCGGTCGGTGGCTGCTTGGCTGCCTGGCTTTCTTGCAGGAGTGGGAAAGCCGAGCAGAGAAGGAGCCAACCTTCATGTACGTCATGCCGCTTGGTCCGGTCAGAGCCTCAGATCTGTGCCCGATCGGAACAGTTCCACGCTGCTCTCTGCTAGGTAGAAGGCGAGCCTGGCGCCCAAAGAGTGCCGTGCCCAGTACTTCAGGGGCTTTCTCAAGCATCAGGTGGCTTAGCGTTGGTTCTTGGAGTTTTTGTTGGAAGTCGGGTAGGCACGCCTTTGCTTAAGGAAGCAGCGGTGTGCAGCGTGCATCCATCCGTGAGGTCTTCTTTGAAGAGACCTCCTTGGCCGCTTTCCCAGCCTAGCTTGCGGACCAGCTATCCGGGTAGCTCTCGAAATTAAGGTCCCTTTGAGGGTCCTTTCTATAAGGGTGCCGTACTAAATCGGGGATGGGGACCTAAAGAGGGACCCGAAATTAGAGAACTAGCCAGATGAGGTTCGAGCTATTTTTGCCGCTCTCTTCTGTTTTGTCTCAAGTGAGGTTGCCCGGCCGGCCGTGAGCTTCGAGGAGTGTAAGAGACGATGCTTCCAGAGACTCAAACATCTAGGCCGGGGGAGCCTTTTTGAGTTCGATACATGAAGAGCCTACTATATAGACTCACCTATAGCCTTGCCTTCCTTCCTTATCAGGTATCTCCTACCGGGAGAGCACCATCACCGACGAGGCCCCCCGGCGCGATGAAGCCTCTCTTTTTTTGGGGAGCAGCTTGATGAGTCTGGGAGCTTTGAGAGGAGTTCTGCTACATCCCCATGGGCGGCCCTCTTCCTGAGCAACTCGGCTGAGAGCTGTAGAATACCATTCGGGCTCCTGGCAACAGCTTCTTTGAAGGCCCGGGCAGCGCATCGTCGCCTTTGGAGCGGCTGCGGCCATGGTACATCCCTCCACAGGCGAATTCCCGCACTTCTCCTTCTCCCGCGCAAGGGAGCCTCCTGTGTCGATCAGCATGTCAATGTTCCGTATAGCAGGGGTTTTTAGAGCTTCTGCTGCTCCTGAGGTCCATGGTTTTCCGGTCTCAACTGTGTTGTGCCCTTGCGTGTTTTCTGAGCCGCGGCCGGTTCGGAGAGAGTAGACTCTTACGACTGCGCGGTGTCGCGCGCCCTGTGCGGTAGCCATGGCCGGGACGGTCCCGTCCTGAGCTGAAGCTCTTGGTCCTCCTGGCCCTTGCAGCCCTTGCAGCCCATGCCAGGAGGAGGCACAGCAAGGGCTGCTGAAGGACAAGAAAGAGGATCCGGAGTTGGGCCGTGCCCTCAGACTGCTTGCTGTGCGCGCCGGGATGACCTCGCCCAAGTCAGGCATGAAAATGGATACGAGCAAGGCGAAGGAAACTGCGGCTGACATCAAGGATGAGACGATAGACTTTGCGAAGAAGCTCAAACAAGACATCGGCACCACCTGGGAAGAGCCTCTTGGCTTCATAAAGGGTCCGCGAGCTCACCTCACCCCCCTGCCTGCGCTGCGGCTCGCCTTGAGGATGCGCTCGGCCAAGTTCACCATGGCCCTGGATTCGGAAGACGACACCTGGTGGAAGAAGCGACTCGGCCCGGCCTCGGCCCTGTAATTAAAAGCCCACGAAAGGAAGGGCCAAAGCACATAGTTAGTACCTAGCAATGCGCCGGCTGAGGGTTAGGTCCTATAGTTTCGCTCCCTTTTTTTGCAGTTGCTTCTTGTGTCCAACGGGCTGATGCTCAGGGGATTGAAGTGCTTCATGCGCCCTGGCTGCATTGTCGCTGCAAGAGGGGCATATGCTGCGATTGATGCACTTCTCGCCCCTGCACAGGACCTATCTGATGAAGCCGCTGATCATCATCTTGATGATTTACGTCTTCATCGCCCAGCAGCTCTACAAGGCAGGCAACGTACAGTCGCTGCCAGTTTCCAGCACTTCCTCCGTCTCCCGCTCTGTGTGCCGCTCTCTCTCTTTCTCTGCCTCGCTCTCCCTCTCTCTCTCGCTCTCTCTTTCTAGGATGCGCTCGGTTGCTGATTCATACCTGCCCCGGCACCCAAACGATCATAGTTACAGGCCGCTTCTGTTTCTGAGAATTCTGTGAAGCAAGCCTGTGACACAGGTCTACAAGATCCTGCCCATTCACTTTCTTGAGATGGTCTTCGGAGTGGGGCTCTGCTTCTTCGGAGGCACGGCTTCTCAGCATGTGATTAGCTGCAGGAATATAACAAGGCTTCTATTTGAAGTTTGAGTCGTGAAAGGAGGCAGGGGTCCTTTCCGATGCGCTTTGGAAGGTTGCGTGTTCGTTTGGCCTTCGGGGGGAGTACAGACTCAGATCCGATGCGGTCTTTAAATTTGGAAGTGCTGGAAGAAGCTAATCCCACTTTGTTCAGAATGCTCGCATAAGCTTCTTTTCTGGGTGGTGCTGCATCTTGACCAGATCTCCCTTCACCGTTCAGGCGTGTACTTCGCCTCGATCGCAGCCTTTGAAGCCTTCCGCAACTTTGGCGGCCAACTCCTGATCGACGTTCTCCTGCCGCATTTCGCGCACTGCGGTCCTGCGCCTGCGCCGTGGCTCTCGAATTCTCTCGAATTGAAGCTGCCAGGAGCTGTCCCTTTGCTGGGACCAGGCCAGGAGTCGAAAGGATGGCCGGTTGAAGCTGCAAGTGGTGGCCGTGTACGTCAGGCTCTCCTGGTCAAGGCGGTTCGGAGCCCTAGAATAGAACCAGTCAGTTGGGGGGTGGGGTCTCTTATAAGATATGCCTCTCTCTGGCATATTTCTCCTCTTTTTGCTTATAAGGCCAATGAGGAGGATGACAAGAAGGACCTCAACGAGGCGCCCGCGCCCCCCCCACGAAGCGGCCAAAAGCGCAGAGACCGTCGTCTCTCTCCGGACCCCGCAGAAACGGAAGGATGGCATCGCGGACGTTCAGCAGATGAGCTACAACGAGCTGATCAACCACAAGGCCTTGCCTTATAAATACGCTGCCCACATCTGCCGCGGTGTGGAACATTCCGGAAGCGAGTCACGGAGCGTTGAGCCCTTGAGGCCAAAATGGCGATGATGGCAGTTGAGAAGCCGGACCGGCTGATGAAGGTGTGCTCAGCAAGAGCAGACACCCCAATGTGCTCCACGTTGCTCCATGTGCGTTCCGCTGGGAGGCCACGCAGTATCTCTTCACCGCCTGGGTGTCCGTGAGATCCTCGAAGATCCCGGCTGGGCTCCCTCACGCGGATGTGCCCTTGAGGTCATTGCAACCTTGAAGTCGCAGCTGAGCCCCAAGATATCTCAGAGAGCAGAGGTAAGACTTAAGACAGCACACTTTTCCCGAAAGCCCCTTCTGAGGTTCGCGAAGACCGTGGCCATCGCCTTGGGCATCGCGGATCAGCTGGAGCTGCCCATGGTGCAGGTCTTCGGCCCCATGCTCGCCATGCTCCTGGGCAAGGCACCGCCAGCTGCGGGTTTCTGCTCAGCCGCTGCACGCACATGGCCTCGAGGACTTGACCCACTGGGTGGCACCCATCATCGGGACCACAGTGAAAGTGATTGCCGTGGTGGTCGCCTCTTACATTCAGGCCAGCAGCCCAAAGCCTCAAAGCTTCCTGTGACCATCAGAATCAACAGAAGAGCACGAACACAGCTGATACTGTAGCAGTCAGCGAGATCTTGAGCTCAATGAACCCGCACCTACGATGGCAATGGGGTGCAACGTAGGCCGAAAGAATGAGCGGACACAACGCCTAAATCTTGTAAATCCATGGTAGAAGCGCATTTCGAAGTGGCCCCCCCCCCCCCAGTCCCCCCGGATTCGCGCGACGGCTTTCGGCCTCTCGCAGGCCGTCATCAGCGCCTTCTACTCGGGCCTCCGAGGTGGCCGATTGTTTGGAGAAGCGCCGCCTGGACTCCGACAAGAAACGGGAGAAAGCGCGGGCAAAGGGCCTCTCTCCAGAGCAGCCATGTCGTCTTTATGTTTTTTGGAAGCCTCAGGTTCATGTATGGAGTGATGCCGTATGTGAGCCCGACGCTCGGAAACTGCGCGGAGAGCGGCCTTTCGCTGTCCCGTTTCTGCGTCTGTGTGTGTGTTTTCCTTGTCTCCACGCTTTTGCCAGGTCCCTGGCTCCCCGAGTGCTGCAACGTTCCCAAGGATTTCAACCCCGAAGAGCTGGAGACTCAGCTGGAGCTCTCTCTGCCCTCCGAGGGCTCGGTTTTTTTGCCCCGGAAGCTCCGAGCCTCTGAGTTCCTACATCGATGAGATCGTCGGCTTCCCCCTGGCTGCTGTCCTTCGGCTGAAATCTTCAGAATCTGCGCCGTGTTCTGCCGACTGTTTCTCTGGGTTAAGGCGGGCTTCTACTACCAGCTAACGAACGGCTTTGCTTTGGAGTTCCCCTGGAGCATGATCATGTTCCCATGCACCATGGTAGAGTGGATCATCCGGTGGCACGTCTACACCTGAGCCTGATTGGCTCAGCAAAGCCACGGCTGCAACGATCAGCCACACGATTTTTGAGCTCAAACTCGGCTCAAACCCTGACAGTCGCACCATCTCCGCCGTCAAAGCACCTCCTCTTTGCGAGTGCTGCGGCTGTGGGCAGAAAACTGATGCAAGCCCTTTTAAAACCTTGGACTGCTCCAAGAAACAAAACCCGGAAAGAAGAGAGCGCGCCGCTCCTGGGTGCATTTGGGGGGCCCTCCCTCTGTTGCTTGGGCTGCACCTGCAAGACCTGGGGAGGCTACCAGCTCTGTCGGATGATGTCCGCTTCGAAGGAGCCCAGAAGGCCCGATGACTCATGAAGCGGAGCTCATAAGCTCAAGGACGTTGCGGCTGCCATCGCCGGAGAGTTGAACAGCGGCTCCCCGCACGAGCCTTAGGTTTAGATAGGACGGAGTATAGCCATGCCCAAGTGCAGAAACGTCTCTTCTAGCTTCTTGGATCGCGGCCGCTGCAGGCCTCAGAGGAAAGAACAGCATGTTGCTGTTGCTAGACCCACGTTTCTAGTGCCCCCAGAGCTCCAGGAGTCCCTTATAAACCCTATATTTCCCCTGGAAGCTCAGAGGGTCAACGCGCGCCGCCGGGCCGGCCGTAAGTCGTTTCTTCGAGGCCGGATGCCGTGGCTGCGGCGGCATATGAGGCTATCTGGAGCCGGGGCCCTGGCGCAAAACTTGTCCCCATCATGGTGAGGCAAGTCAAACTCGGAGGGGTGCGGAATGTAGACCTTGTGTGACAGGATCTAGGCCAGTTTTTAGGCTGCCAGACTCCCCAAGTCTCGCCATCGAGGCCAGCAGAACCAGGGTCAGCGAGACTTTGCGGTCTTCGGCGGTGAGTTGCACGGCTGAGTGGTTTCAGCTGCTTGTAATTAAAGTGATCATGCCTGGGCCGGAGGTTTCTCATGGAGCTGGACGTGGCCGGCCTTCGGGGATGGTTTCAGGGCTTCTTCAACTTGCCGGAGGCCTGGGGGGGGGGGGGCCCGGCTGCGCCAGAGACTCTTCCCGGCATCTGCTGGCAGGAGCTGTGGGCGGGCTTTCTTGCTGGCTGGCCGCGTGCTGGGAAGTGCTGCGATGTCACGACCAACTCAAGAACTCAAAGCCCCAAAAGACGAAACAGCAGCATCCTCGACGTTGCTTCCATTCTGCAGAGGCCGTCGTTGCCTGGCAATGCGAACCACGAGCCCGAATCCTAGTGTCCTAGTAGGCCTGGCTTGCACTTCCTACCTGATGCCCATAGAAGCCCTGCCCAAGCTCCTGTCTGATTTGCAATCGCCTTGCTTGAGGTCACGGCGTGCGATGGTAGTCAGTTGTTAAGACATCTATGCGGTCAGGACTCGAAAGGCATTCAAAAATCGACCTGTATTTTCGTTCCCACTCGTTGAGACTGAAGACATGCCCAGCTCCTGTCTACCCAGGGGCGCAGTTTCGGAGGTCGAGTTTTTTTTTGCCGCCTCGGTCCACCTTCATCCTGTTAGGATAAGTCGGAACTCTAGACTCTAGACGACGGACAACTTGCGACCTCGACCACTTGCTTTTCATTACTCCCCGACTTCAGGAATCGTATAAAGGTTCATCTTCCGCATGTTGCGGCTTGCATTGTCAGGTCTTGGCTTCCCCGCCTATTGCCTGCCACCGAGCTTGAAGCAGGGACGAAGTCTCGGCACAAGTTGTCATTGGGCATCAGGTTTGGTCTTCAACTCGTCACTAAGATCCCCTTGCCAGTGGCAAGAGCCCAAGTGTGCACGACCAGCTGGAAACGAGACTCGAACTCTTCGCAGCCTGCCACGGCCGATTCAGCAGCCCAGGCACTGAAACTGGTCGGCGGCATTGCACGCTTTTCGCTGACCTACGGCGCGCATGGATCATTCGAGAGGGAAGCTCATGTTTCTCCCAACCACCTTTCAGGTACAACGCTGCTCCGCTCCGTGACACCCCTCTTCGGCTCCCCACCAAGTTACGCTGGCAGCCCAAGAGTCAGGGGTACTTGGGTGTGTGTGTTTGTTTTTCGTCCGGGGCGCAGTTCGTCGGGCAGGCATGGACCCCGCCGGTGCCGAAAGAAGAGGCGCATTGTCGGGGCATCATGGTCAATCCTTCAGTGCGGCATTTTCCTTGCCAGTCACAGGTGGGCGATGTGCCTGCAAAGTTGGAGGCCCTGCGAATGATGAAGGCCGGCTATCGGCAGAAGTAAATACCGAAATATCTCCCTAACCCCTAAGCCCTTTAAACCCTAAACCCCTATAAACCCGAAGTCCCTAAACCTCCTCTCTCCTCTTCAGTGCCGCCGATTTTTCGGCCATCCTCTGCTCGGAGTCTGAGGAGTCGCATGGGAAGGAGACGGAGCCCAAAGGCGCGGCTCCGAGGCGGCAAGAGAAGACCCTCAGCTAGAGGGCCCTAGGGCCTCTGGGCCCTGAATAAGGGCCCCAGCTTCCGATTTTCCGATTCTCCCCGAGCTGCTGCACAAAAAGTGATCCGAGCTCAGGGAAGTCAGGGAAGACCACCAAGCTTGGCTGCACCGCCGCTGTATGAGTCGCGAATGCGCGTCGCGCAGCGCAGGACTGGACCGTGTCGACAACGCGAATGCAGGCGACGTGCACTCGTATTTGCGGCTTTGGCTCTGTGGCCGCTTGTCCGTCGCGGCCTGGGCCCAGGTGGAGATCAGCCACTTGCAAGCTGGAGCCCCGTTTTTGCTCGCAAAAAAACGAGCACTGCACGGCTCTCAGCCCCAAGCTCAGGTGCTTCAAGGAGATGAGATCCACCAGCTGGTGCAATACTTGGATCACGAAGGCTTGCGCTTCCTTCGAAGGAGACCGAGGCTGGTGATGTGATGTGGCCAGGATCGGGCAGGGTGTCCTACCAGAGCTTCCGCACGATGGTCGTGCGCTTCTTGGCAACCAGGCAGAGAGACGAGGAAGCCGAAGCCCCCCCCGTTTTTAATTCTTGAGCTCCATCATGTCATCCAGCTTGTGGTTGAATTATCAAGAGCCAACTCGACCACGCGTCGCTCTGAGCAGTCTCAGATTCTGCAGATGCCCTGTGTCAGTCGGGACTTCCACTACGCTTTGTCCCCGGAAGAGTTCAACGCCATCATGTTCAGGATCGAGGCAGGCTCTCAACGCTTAGCAGTACAGCATGCACAGTCTGTGCACGCGTTGCGCGTTGCGCTGCCGTGCTGACGCACAGTCCCGGCTGGCATCCAACGGGACAACCATCGGGCAGGCATGATCTTTGCACATCCAGCCTTTCACTCTCAAGTTCGGAGAGAAGACTGAAAAGGCCCTTGCAGAGCTGGACTCCAGCAATTCGGGTGCTCTGTCCGACACGGAATTCATGCAAAGCGCAGCCCATAGCACGAGCTGCTTGTCCATGTTCGTCCTGTGCCCCTCTGACTAGCAGTGACTAAAGCCTACGTATATAGGCCTACAGCTCCGGATGGCCTAGGTCTGCGCTTGCTGCGCCTGGGCCTCTCCAACAAGGAGGTGGCGCAGGCAAGCCTCTCTGGCAGACCTCGCATTTTGGACACAACAGCTCCGGCTTCAGGTGTTCAACTCCCTGAGCGCCAACTCTTTCAAGGCCGCAGGTGCTTTCACCAGCACTCTTTCTCGGCGTGTGCGTCACCTTGTACTAGATTCCTAGAAGATCTCCACAGGCACCTCCGAGCTACCGAATCCTTTGATGAGGGGTCAGGCGCGCCGGCTTCCGTTTTGGAAGAGCTCAGCCTCGCGTCTTTTCTGGTGACCGTCGCTGGCACAATGCAAGAAGTGAGCTGAAGGGACCGGGATCGGTTGGAGTCAAGTTGGTCGGGTTGTGTGCTGCTAACCAGTAACCTTTCATGTCGTCGCGCTGCGCTAAGACAAACGACAGAGTGTGGGAACGCTGCCCTGGATAATTCCTTTGGGAAGCAGTGCATCGAGCGAAGGTGTCCATAGACCTCTTCGCATCCCTGGTGGCCAGAAGCAGCAAGGACAGCCGCCTGAAGGACAGGGTGGAAAGGGTTCACTACACTACAGCACTGGTAGGAAGCTGGGCAAGATGTGTAGTATCGCTTCCGTGACCTCCGTGCCACAGCTTCACAGCTACGGCAGCTGTAAAGGAATGGGCAACCGGCACCTTCAGTAAAATTCGCGAGGCCGAGGAACTCAAGCACATGCAGGTGCAACTCTTTAATTTCCACGACCTTATCCAGAAAGGTCCCGCCACCATCGGTGCAACACTCGGCCGCCTCATGCTCTTCGTCTTGGTTGCGGTTCTTGAGGCGGTCCTCGACGCACAGCGTATTGAGTACCGTGCCCTTCGGGCCATGTCCTATGTCCCGCTCCGTCTTCGCCAGGCACTACGCCGATCCACCGGTGCGGCAGTTCTTGGCCCGCCGACCCCGGGGGTGTTTGTTGCAATGCAAGTTTGCCCCTTTGTTACGTTGCGGACCAGGGACGACCAAGCCGTTTGCTCAGCAATTGACACAGAGCCTTAGCCGCATGAGGCACGGCACACATGCATACATACATACGTACATACATACGTACATACAATGACATACATACATACACATACATGCATGCATGCATGCATGCATACATACATACACACACACACATATTATATATATATATATGTAGGGCATATGTGTATATGCACTGCATATGCAATTAATTATATACATAGAACGTGTGGGTGTGTGTGTGTGTGCAGTATCCAGAAAGCATCTTGCGTCCTTGCTGTTCATGGCTGAAGCGCGCCGCGCGATCCACCAACCCTGGCACACGGCATTCACTGGCGCCAATGCCCAGCCTGCGAGCACTCTGGCTCTGACCATGATCCCTCGTTCTGCTTGCGGACGGCCGATCTCTTGAGCAGGACCTGGGCCTTGGCTTCGTGCGAAGCCTGGGCTGGCTTTCCGTTTTCCTGCTGCTCGGCGAGGCGGCCCGCCGTGCTTACCGGATCCGGCTCTACGCCATCCAGGCCATGAGAGCTATGAAGGGGCTGTCCTACTCTTGGCTCACTGTGAGACCGTGAGACCGTTGCGTAGGAGTATGGCCCGGTAATTCATGAATTCGACCCTTGGTTCAACTACCGCGCGGCGGAATACTTGGCAACTCACGGCTGGAAGAAGTGCCTCGGCCCTGCCGTGACTTTGGGGTTATTGCGATGTGCCACGATCAGAGGTTGTTAGCCACATGCTCTCGTAACAGTGATACTTGTAGGTTCTTCACGTGGTTCGACCACCAGTCTTGGTATCCACTGGGCCGCCCTGTGGCAACGAGCCCTGTCTGAAGTGTCTACAATGATCTCAGCAGCTCGGCATGTGTCTTTTTGCTGCAGGACGATCTATCCCGGCATGCAGATAACAGCCGTCGCCTTGTGGCAGATGCTGCGACAGTGGGAACCTTCCTGGACTCTCAACCTGGTTTGCTGCTACATGCCGGCATGGCTGCTTGTCCAGCACAGCAGAGGTAGAAAAAAATGGGGGGCGAAGATCCGCGGCTCGCATCTTTTTTTTGTGCCCTTTCTTGGGAGGTTGGGGGCCGTTTCGAGCATCTTCTCCGGGCTTCTGGCCTCGGAGTGCCTTGGGGGCCTTGGGGCCCAGGGCGGTGCGGGTGCCGGCGCCGCGGCCGTGCTGTCGAGCTTGGTCATGGCCCTGCTCCCCGCTCACCTCTCGAGGTCCGTCGGAGGAGGCGCCAGGGGCCCTTTGCGAAAAAAGGGGCGCCCCCCCTGGAGGGGTCGCTCCGTCGCGGTTTTGCTCTTGCTGCTCTGAGGCTTTGACAACGAGTCCGTCGCAGTGCCCGCGATGTGTGCGACCTTCTTCTTCTGGTGCAGAGCTCTCCGGTCAAAGAGCTCCTGGCCCATCGCGGCCATGGCAGGGCACCTGCCTGAGAGGGTTTGTCCGAGTTCGCTTCCTGCACAGCACCAAGTCCTGGCTCAGGCTCGCCTACGCCTACATGGCAGCGTCCTGGGGCGGCTACATCCTCGTACTGACTTTCAGCTCATTTGATGCTTAAGAGCGGATGACAGCGAAATGGTGTGTCGTGTCCCCTGGTGCCCGCCTCCAGGAACATGGTCGGCCTGCACGCAGGTCTCTTGATGCTGCTGGGTTCGGAAGGTGAGCTCTATGCCGTGGGGTCCCCAGATGCCCTTTCTGCTTTAAAGCTGGGCCCCCATCCCCATCATGATCAGCATGATCTTGGGGTGGCTCGGAAGGCTTACACCCTCTTCTTCACTGTGGGGACGGCGCTGGCCATCCAGGCAGCTCGCTTGGGCCCCGCAGGGGGAAATAGGTGGCTCCCCCCTTTCAGCGGATCCACCCGTGTGCTGGAGGTGCCGGTGGTGTCCTGGGCTCCACTTCGCTCTGCAGAGCAGCTTGGGCCACTGGTGCTGTTCTTTGCCTTGCAGCTCCGAAAGGCCTCAACACTCGAGGGTGCAGAGGCTACGCACATGACAAGTTCAGTATAGCTACAGTATCTGCACGTGGTATGTTACACACGCCACGGGTCAGCAGCAAGATTCACCAACTTTCCTTCCCGCGGCTCACCAGATCTTCAAGTCCTTGTCCTAGCTTTCAGAGGCTTTCCAGCTCTTCTCCAAGAACTCTGCTCGTGAGCTCGGGCTCCTGGCGATCTTCGTCCTGGTTGTTGCCCTCCTCATCCCCTCAGGCGGGAGGGAGGGAGGGAGGGAGGGAGGGAGAGGGGGGAGGACGCCATGTTCGCCGAGAAGACCGATCGAGGCAAACTTGTGGGGGCAACAAAGGGCACAGATCGAGCGGGGCATGCGCTGAGAGGCCATGAGCAGTAAGAAAACCGCGCCGAAAAGGCGCTGAACAGTTGCCAGGAACAGCGCAAATTACCTTACAGGTGTAGTCGGATCGGGGGAATACGGGGATCAGTCGTTGTGCACTTCATCTTTACATGGTTTTGCTAGTTTGTTGTGTCTGTGAAGCCTTTCCCCTCTGATCTCGTATGACAAACCGGCCACACAAGTGGCTATGCACTTGACACACAGGGAGGGGAGTCAAAGCTTCCCTCGTTAAGCACCCGCGGCAAGCAAGTCCTGCAGAAAGAAATAGAAAGAGAGAACAGGAGATACGGAGAGAGAGAGAGAGAGCAGGACTCCAAGCCTGCAGGAGAGAACGAGCGAGAGAGACAGGCCTCTCAGAAAAAAATTGCGTCATCTAAACAAGGTATCCATGTGCGTGCTTTCTGTGTGTTTTTTGCTCAGGATTTATCGGCCCCTTCTCGGTGAGGGTCCGGGCCCTCTTTGTGAAACACACGAAAACCGGGAACCCCTTGGTGGACTCCGTGGCCGAGCATCAACCAGGTAGCCCCGACGCCTTCCTGAGATATCTCGGCCTCGTCTCCTATGTGGCGCCCTTGGGAGTTCCGGCCCTCCTCCTGGGACCCCGCAAGGATGTGGCCCTCTTCTTGCTGACGCTCGGCGCCGTAAGCCTTTTCTTCTCCCTGCGCATGCGGCGCCTGGCGACTGGGATCTGGGAGGAGTTCTTTTTTTTGTTGTGTTTTTTTTTTACGGATCCAACTCAGTAATTATAGGACCCAAATCATATATGTCTTACTGAGGTGATTCTGATGGCTTTGCCCGCCTCGGCCCTCACAGGCTGCGCTCTGGGCCTCGCCTTCGAGCAATTGCTGGCCCGGCCCTTTTTGGGACCCGAGAAAGCGGGCTCCGGAAAGCTCTGGAACCGCGGAGCTCTGCGCGTGCTTCGGCTTTGCGGTGGTTCCGTGCTCGGTTATCACCTCTGGCCAAAGGCCCAAGAGTTCCTCGAGTTCTGCGAGGACAAGGCTCGCTGGTCCCTGTCGCACCCCACGATCGTCACCAAGGCCCGGAATGGGCAAATCATCGATGACTACCGAGAAGCCTACAACTGGCTCAAGGAGAACACGCCGGAAGATGCTCGGGTGATGGCCTGGTGGGACTACGGCTACCAAATTGCTGGGATCGCCAACAGAACGACCATAGCTGATGGAAACACCTGGAACCACGAACACATCGCCCTGCTGGGCTTGTGCCTTTCTTCTCCAGTGCCTGAGGCCCATGCCATCGCCCGGCATTTAGCCGACTACGCCCTGGTTTGGGCCGGGGGTGGTGGGAAGGATGATGTAGGTAAGTCCAAACACATGGCCCGCATCGCCAACTCCGTCTACAAGGGTCATTGTGCCGAGGAGGATTGCGACGCCTACGGTATCTTCCCGGACGGCCCGGCCGAGCAAGATGATGAAAGCCTCCTTGGTCTACGGCCTTTGTGGCCGAACTGAACTGGACTCCAAGCTCTTCGAGGAGGTCTACTTCAGCAAGAACCGGCGCGTTCGCATTCTGAAGGTGCACCAGGTAGCCCTGGAGTCCCGCGCCTGGGCCGCAGACCCCAAACACCGCCTCTGCGATGCGCCGGGGAGCTGGTACTGTCCGGGCACCTACCCTCCCGGTCTCGAGGCCAGGGCTTAGGGAAGCCGAGATCCAACAACCTATAGGCCGCGAGGAGCATATATAACACAGAGTCAAACATTGGGGGCACATGGAAGAGGGCGAGGGTCAAACTCAAAGAAAGTCAAGCTCGTCACAGGAGAATTGTGGGTGCCCGTCCCCTTGCATGCCCCACCCTCGGACTCGGCCCTTGCCTTTTGCAAGCTGAGTTCACGTTGGCGTTGCCGCGTTGCTCCCGTTTCCTCTGGGCTTCTTTTGGGAGGCTCTCTTCAAGAAGGCCTCTGGGAGCTCGGAGGCGGCCCAATACCAAGCGGCCTACGAGGCGCGCGTGCAGGAGCAGCTCCTGGAAAGGCCGCTGCCCAACGGAGAAGGTTTCTGAGCAAGCAGCCTGCGTTGCCACGCAAACAGGCCTATAACTATAGATAGGATGTGATGATAAACCACTTAATACGTGCTGAATAATGACTATGGTTGAGGGCAGAAGGAGCCAGAACCCAGGATTGCCAGAGGGAAGCTTCTTGGACTCCTGCCGTGGCTGTCGCATCACAGAGAGGGGACTCCTCACCTGCAGTCACTGCCGCCAACCCGGATCGCCCTCCGCAAGCTCGTCTCTGGACTTGGCCAGGTGCTGGATTCCGCAGGTCAACAACATCCACGGCCAGTTGCAGTGTGAGCCGAAGCCCAACGATGTGGGCATTCCGCCTGGTGGATATCAGCAGTCCTGCAAAGGCTGTGCGCTGAGCAACGGGCTGCTGGAATGCAGCCACTGCTCCACGGCATCAGGAAAGCAGGTGCCCTCGGCCTTTCCGCTGGAGGCCTGCCCTGCACCGGCATCTCTGGACAACGACAATGGAAAGCTGGCCTGCCAGGGCCTCCCCAACGAGTTTGGCATCCCCGAAGGGCCCTACTTAAAGTCCTGCCAGGGCTGCCAAGTCCAAAAAGCTGAGCTCAGCTGCAAGCTCTGCCGCCGAGCCGATGGGCAGCAGGTCGCGGCTGCCTTTTCCGACGTGGCCCGATGCCCCTTCCCGGCGAAGCTCGACAACCAGGACGGTCGCCTGCAGTGCATCGCAGCGAAAAAGGGCGACCGAATCATCCTTGAGCTGTGCATTTTCGGGATGTCGTGTGTGACACTGTGCTTCTCTGCAAAAGATCTAAAGCTACGTATTATGCCTTTGGTTTGCTGCGCAGAACTTCGGGGCCTTCTCCACGCTGCTCGCGGCCGTGGACTCCTCAATGACGCCCGAGGCCCAGAGCTGCTGCGGGGTTTCTGTACACGACCTCCTGCCGCTGCCTCTCGGCCGAGGTCGCCGGACATTAGCCGACTCTGGCGAGAAGCTTAGCGAGTCGAAGCCAACAAAGGGCCCCAAGAGCGACTAAGAAACTGCAAGAGGTGCGTCCTGGAAAAGGATGATCAAGCGGCGCAAAGCCAAGAAGAAGCAACAGATTTGACAATGTACATATGACGGTGAGACCCTTGTGTGACGCAGCATCCGCCTCTCCTCAGGATGAGCCCCTGGTGCGCATCGAGGTCTCGGTCTGAGGCTCTCAGCGCCAGAGCCACCCCCCTGTTCCCAGACTTCCAGGAGCTGCTTCGTTGGATGGGAGCCGCCTAGGCTCCTAAAGGGCTCCTAGAGGGCTTGCGGCTGAGTGTAGCGGTGTGAAGATAACAGACGTCTTCGTACTGTATGATGCAGGCATCACGGATTCCGAGAGTCTGCCCCCCTTGCTTTGGCTGAGCGAAGCACGCCGGGCCAAGCGATAACGAACCTCGAGTGTCCCAAAGCTGGACTTAAACTGATTGCAAGAGCAGCCTGCCGGAAACTGACGCGACCACGGGGCACTCTTGAAGGTTGTTCAGCGAAGCTTGGATGTTCAGTTGAGGCTTTGAAAGAATCAGTCAGGCTTTTGCGACCTCAGTACAGCGTTTGTACTCGGTTGTCCTGAAGCCCTTGTCGCATTGTACAGTTAGACTAGTGCTTGCGAAGTATCGTTCCCAAACTACCATTTGCCAGTGCGGGGGTGGTGCGCGAAAGCGGTGGGAAAGGCGGCGCGAAAGATCATGAATATGGAGAGCATTCTCGTATGTGACTCGAAACAGAAATGAGACAAGAGCACATGAACGATCTGGAGTTCCAACAATGCAACACGCGTATAAGATTACGCGAAAGGTGCGTGAAAGACTGTGTTTGGAGGCCGATGGCCCTTCTGCCTTTCACCGCCATGTCCTTGGGTCTGTTTTGTCCTCCCTAACGAGACCCAGGCATCCCCGGTGCAATCAGCTCCGGAGACTGGATGAAATTGAAGAGTGTGTGTGCTTCCGTATATAACGCATGCATACTTCCGTACTGGAAGCATGTGAGGCAGCCAAACAGGAAAAGGTGTAGTTCGTATCGCGCTCGGAAGGCACGAAAGCGTTGCGAAAGAGGGGTTTCCACGTGAAAGACTGCCGGATAGCTCCCATCTCCTCTCTGTTGTGTTCTTCTTGTGCGCAGCACGTGTATCGGCCAGCCAAAGAGATGCATGACGCACAATCTTATAGATCAGTACATGATTCAGCAACTGGCCCTTGATTCAGCAACTGCGCTTCAGAAACCATGCCCGCTTCAGTAACTGCGCTTCAGCAACTGCCGCGATTGAGCACCTGCGCTTCAGCAACTGCCTCAACTGCGCTTCAGAAACTGGCCCAGCGGCTCAACGACTGCGCTTGAGCAACTACCTAATGACGCTCATTGTCTACTGCGATTTGGGACCAGGGCATCCATGTCCAAAACCTAATGACGTCCATGGTCTAGGGCGATTTGGGACCAAAGCATCCATGTCCAACACCTAATGTCGTCTAGTGCGATGTGGGACCAGAGCANNATGTCCAAAACCTAATGACGTCCGTGAGCCGATCTGGTTCCTGCATCTGCCGTTCTGGTTTCTGAACCCACGTGTAGTTTCCGACTCAGTCCATTGAGTTGCCGAATCAGCCGTTCCAGTTGCCGAATTCAGTCGTTCCAGTTTCTGAATCACGGCTGGTTTCTGAATCATCTGAATCAGCCGCTCTGGGTACTAAATCAGTCGTTCTGGTTGCCGGAATTTTCCGCCAACTCACAGTATCGGGAGCAATGTGTGCTGCAAACGTTAAACCTAAACCCTAAAAATAAATCCTAAACCCCTGAACCCCTAAACCTTATAAACCCTAAGCCAAGATGGCGCAGTTGCGTGCCTTCGTGTCTGGGTCGGCTCAAGCTTGACACTTGCAGAGGCTCTCAAAAGTGCGTGTGGCACTCATTGGTCCACAAGTTCTTGTGTTGCATGGGCTGTTTCGGATTTCCGGCGCATTTCCACAGAGCGAAGGTCACAGCTTGAGCAGCGACGGGCTGCGCAGCGCCCTGAGATGACTTGGTTCGCCTGGTCCTTGTGAGGATTGACAGGAAGAGCTCGGCAGCCACAGTGGGCTCAAGACAACTCGGCTACTGTAGCGTGCCGAGGCAGCAACAGCAGCCAAGCAGCAAAGTCTGAGCTGTCAGGCCATGGAAGGATGTGAGATATCCTTGATCCCGCGTTGGGGCCTGCATGCTTCGACATGTCGTCTTCACTGGTTGCTTTCACCCTCCCTGTGGCTGCAGCCCGACATGTTGCTTCGAACGGCATATTCAGGCATATTCGTTGCAAGTATACTCAGACTAGCTGCACTGAAGGAACCGAAAAAGCAGGAAACCATTCCGACTCGGCTGCCCAGGACACCGTCGCCAAAAAGTCCAAGCCGGTCCGAGTCAATACAGTTTGGCGGCTACTGCGGAGGCTGCAGCAACGGCGCTGCGACGTGACTCCGGCAGAGGCTCAGCAGGCAGCCCGGTGTTCGCGGGCCTTGCTCTTACATTGCCACGCCCGGCTGCATTTCGTTTCAGCTGCTGTGCTGCAGGTACTCGCATCCTTCCAGAAGTCCCAGCAATGGCAACATGCGATACATGTCCTCCGTTCCCTTCAGTGTGCAGACAGCATCAACTACGGTGCCGTCCTCAATGCTTGTGCCAGATGCAGCAGATGGGTTGCTGCGTCGGCCCTGGCTTTGAACTTGAAGCAGCTGGGACTGGAAGCGAATGCGATCCTGGAGAACACGCTGATCGACAGCTTTGCACCACTCTCTGCTTGGGAGAGGCCGCTAGCGAAACTCATGGCGATGCGGCAGCAAGGAATTTGCTACAATCGTGCAAGCTTTGGGTCTGCATTTGCCGGCTCCTCTTGGCAGCAGGTGATGGCGATGCTGAGACTCGCGACAGGACTCGACCTGCGGCCAGATGTGATCACTTTGGGTTCAGCTTTGAACTCGCTTTCCGAGAGCTGGACAATGTGCCTACGCTTCCTCCTGCGCATGAGAAGTTCCGCCTCCCGACCCAACAATGTATGCCTCACATCTGCGATGGGCTCCTGTGAAAACTGGCAGCGTGCGCTGGCGATAAGCCGCCTGTCTGCTTTTTGGTGCCGGCTCTGTCAGGACATGTCTGCAAGTTGTTTCCGTTGGATTTGGGATGCTTGTCCGGAGACAGTTTACTGACTTCAGGGGTTCTTGGTATTTTGAGAGGGACGCCGGGGGGGGGAGGGGGTGGCCAATGAAGGATTCCATGATTCCTCAGCTCGCCCCCCTTGTCTCCTTCCGTTTACTGTAGGGCAGGGTGGCTGACTATGGCAATCTGTCAGCCGGTCAGGTTCCCGCCACAGAGATGGACTGGACGACGTTGGCTTAAGTTCTTTAATTCTGGCGTGCCAAGCCGCGTGGCAGACGGGGGTTCAACTTCTGGTGGATGCAGGCAAGTGTCCGCGAAACAAGCATTGGGACGAGGGCGCGCCTTTGGGGGGATGCTTGCAGGCTTGCTCCCGGCAAAGGCAGTGGGAGACTTCGCAGCAGTTGCTGTCAGTCATGCAGCACTTCTCGCTGCGCAAGGATCTCTCTGCCTACGCTGCTGCTTTGCCGGTCGCCCTCACGTCCGTCTGGTCTGCAGTCGTGCAGGCTGTGCAAGATGCCAGAAGCTCCTTTGCCTGCAGCGCAGAAAGATTTTCTTCATGGTGGTCTGCGTTTTAAACCAATTGGAGCCTCAATCGTCCTCCAAAAATATGGAGCGAGTTAAGTGGCTTGGCCGACCAGCGCAGCGCACCCGCGATCAACGCGAGTAAGTGCCAGAGTAAGGCAGCGGCTTCTCGTCAGAGCGCTTGGGCAGCTGGTCTTCCATACTGGTGGCTTTCCGAGACCTGGGCGCCGAAGGATCCTGGAGCATAGCCCTCTCGAGCATTGACGCATTGAATCGGGGGATGTTGCCCTCGGATTGCAGAAGGAGTCTTGCCCAAGGCCTCTGCGAGCAAAGTTGCTGGTCGCTTGCCCTGGCCCTGGCGACTGCCGCTCCCGGCGCTCCCGGCATTCCGAGCCTGTGCAACGCTGCTTTGTCTGCCTGTGGAGCCGGTGGAAACTACGAAGTGGGCCGGAGCTTGCTGGAGCAAATCGTCGGGACGAGCTCCAGCTCGGAGAGCCTCACCGTCAGCTTCAACCTCCTCTTGAAGATCTGCGAAAGAGAGCTCTGGCGGGAGGCCTTGGACCTCCTCTCAGAGATGTCCTCCTTGCAGCTCAGGAAGACAGAAGCGACTTGGACGGCGGCCACTGGCGCTTTCCAAGGCGACCACTGGCCCTGGGCCTTGCAAGCCTTGCAAGCCTTGCAGGCCTTGTGGTTTTCAGGGGAGCTAGCAGAGTCAATCCCCGTCCGAACGGCCGTGATCCAGGCCTTGGGAACCGGCGCGCAGTGGCAATGGGCTCTGCTTCAGCTCTCTGAAATGCCAAGTCCTGACCTGAAGGCCTACGGTGCTGCACTGACAGCCTGCGAGAGAGGCTGCGAATGGCAGAGGGCTCTCCTTCTCTTCCAGTTGGCTCAGAAGCTGCACTCGGCCGACCTCCTCCTCTTCAATGCCGCCATCAGCGCCACGGATAAAGCGGGAAACTGGAGACTGGCTCTGGCGCTGATGACGGAAGTCGAGGCAGCGCTAGAGCCTGATGAGATCACGCTAAGTGCTGTGATCAGTGCCTGCTCCAGAGCGGCCCGGTGGCAGTGGGCGCTGGCGTTTCTGGCATCGCTTCCCTCAAGAAGTATACCAGCTAGTTCTATCGCCTTCAACTCTGCGATCAGTGCATGCGAGAGGGGCTCTCAGTGGATCCGGGCTCTGGTACTGCTTGAGGACATGCTCAGGGAAAGCCTGCCGGTCGACGAAATCACCTTCAATTCAGCGATCAGTGCATGCGAAAAGGGAGAGCTGAGAACCTAGCGACAGCTGCGCGCTGGCCGCTCAGCGCTAAGTCTAAATGGCCTGGGGAGAAAAAGACACCCTTGCCGCCTCGGAGCCAGTCTCGGACTCTTCTAAGCGACTGCAGTGGAGAGACATCCTCTGCAAGCAAGACGGCTTAGCGGCTCACCGGAGTCTGAGCTAAGGTCGAGCCTGCGAAGATGTCCAGGCGGTCCAATATAAGGCCTTAATGAGAGCATTCGAGACGGCATTTGCTGGCCAGGTGCTTGTTGGCGTAACATGCTCCCTGCGGATGGAGAATCTGTCGAGGACTTAGATGTTATTTTTTTGCACAGAAATGCAGCTTCGAATCACGCAAGATCACGTACGGATTCTTTCTGTGTACATCAGTTTGGTCTGTCGGTCGCATCAAGCGATTCAGGATGTCTATGTTTGGGGCGGAGAATCTGGATCCGGCCAGCATTAACGCGCAGCAGGTGATCATCCGCGAAATCTTCAGGCTACACGCCTGCGACGAGACATGCGATGCGGATCCGCATGCTCTCAGTCACCATGTTCAGGTCTGCGGAGGGGGAAAGAGCCCTCACACTCGGCCACGTGCTGAAGGTGCGTGCAGAACTGCGGTATTAGTGAGCTTAGGTTGCACCTTTCTCTGCTAGACGCCGATCTTCTTCAGGTCTACGACACCACGATTGCCAAGCACGGAATCTGCGCCGCCTGCTTGGTGAGTGTTGCCTGCCGTGTGGCTTGAGTCGCTTCCTCGTCACCCTTCGCCCTTTCTATCGGGGCTCCAGCCTCAGCCTAGAACAGTCCTGCACGGGACTGAGTTTGGAGAGAAAGTCGGCAACAGGCGATGTTTTATTCAGCAACATCTCCCGGAACCGGAGAGCGATGTCAGTAGAGTGCTGTTAGCAGAGTCCGGCTCCCATGGACTGCCGGGCACTGGCTGGTGAAGCATGGTGCCGAAGGACAAGCGCTTTCTTGATGTTGAGGCCCGCGATTCTGCAAAACCTGAACTTATATTATAGCGCCTAAAATTTACAGCGTCGTATACTTTTTCTCAGGGACGGATATATCTTGCTTCCAGGGCCCCCCTGTAGTTCAACCATCAGAATTACTCGGCCTGCATGTTCTTCTCATGATGCAGGGAGGTGCTCTCTCTGCATGCCTTTGCACCCGCAGGGCGCTGGCGACAGCATGTGGCGACACCCGAAGCACGCAACTGTCTACCTCAAGGATCACGCCAAGACCGCCAGTGTCAAATCTACCACCGAAGCCGCTCAGCCAAAGGATCGAGACTCGAGATCCACACACAACCTGTCTGCAAGCAAGTTAAGAGCAAATAAGAGCTGCAGGTCCTGGGGAAGATGACACCTGTCTGCATGAAGCTCCGTGCTGACTGTGATCTCCTTTATCTCAATGTTCACACGCAAGACAACCTGCTGTCGAAGGCGCCGGCAGCAGCTGGAAGTGTGCGGAGCTCAGAGAAGGACTGCAAAGAGAGGTCAGAAGCGCCCGACGCGGCGGAGCGGCCGAGGAATGTGATGCACTTCAATGCAGCCATGTCCGCACGCAACGGGCGCCGCAAGGGCAAGCGGGATTCGGACGCCTCTGCTGATTGGGCTGCAGCGGTGCAACTCTTTGATCGCATGCAGCAGGAAGATGTGCTTCCAAGTCTCATCAGCTTCAACCAGCTCATCTCCTGGCTCTCCGAGAGATGGCAGAGAGCCCTAAGAGCGCTGGTTGATGCGCCGGAGGCCAGAAGAAGCAGGAGCAGCTTGAATGCCGCGATGTCTGCCTGTGCTCGCGGGCGTCTTTGGACTTCGGCCTTGCAGTTCTTCCTGTCTGCGCGGGAGCCCCCAGACCAAGTGAGCCTCGGAGCGGCGATCTTGGCCTGCGAGGAGCAGTGGCAGATGGCCGCCGCGCTGCTTCTTCTACCGGACCTACCGACGCATCGAGGGCTTTATCCAGATGTCATAGCCTGCACTTCTCTGATTCGTGCCTGTGGAAGTTGTGAACAGTGGCAGATGGCTCTGGCAGTCCTGGCTGAGATGGATGGGAAGGTGAGGCCCAATGAATTCACCTTTGGCGCCGTGATCACTGCTTGTGCAAATGGGAGTCAGTGGTCCACCGCATTACACATGCTGAGTGCCCTGATGGAGCAGAGACTCCTCGTGAACGAAATCATCTGCAGCGCGGCCATCAGCGCCTGCAGCAAAGCCGGCTGCTTGGCGAAAACTGTGTTACAGTAGTCTCATGGTTGTGATTCCAAGCTCTTCTCGGGTAGGGACACATCCACAATTAGTGCACCCACGTGACCCAGCCCGCTGCAGATGGCACAGCCAGTGCGGGACGCCTTCTTTTATATGGACACGGCACGCGAACTATAGGCTTCAGAAGTGAAAGCACCTTTCGCGAGTGTCCTAGTGGTCCTAGCGTGCACAAAGATCGAGCATCCGAGGCTGCTGGGAAGCCGCCCTCTCCTTGCTCTCCACGTTCCGGCCGAGGAGTCTTCGGCTGGATAACCTGTCCTACAACCCCACAATTGCAGCCTGTGGCTCCGAAGCTTGGGAGTTGGCTTTTGTGCTGCTGCAAGGGATGCCCAGCCACTCCCTGCGTTCGGATCCATACACAGAGACGGCGGCGATTCCGGCCCTGGCCCAGGCCTGGCCACGCGCCCTGGCACTGGGCCACCTCCCAACAGGGGCGCCCTGGGAGCAGGCTCTTCTGAGCCTGGAGCTTTGCAGTCCGGGAGGAAGGCCCCGCGCCTTGGAGGCTGCCCTGCTCAGCGCCGTCTCCGCCTCCAAGGAGAACGCTCTCTCCGTGTCCGTGTCCGGGCCAGCCTGGCGCAGGGCCTTGGCCATGTTCTGCCTGTGCTGCCCCGGCCTGAGGCGTAGCTGCGCAAGCTTCGCAAACGTCGCAGGGCTCCGCGAGTGGCCGCAATCCCTTCACATTGCAGAGAGGATGGGTCAGGCCGGGATCCCTTCTTCGATGGTTGTACAGAGCTCCGTTATGGGCTCCGTGGGTGCGGACAGTTCAAGGTGGCGGCTGTCACTTTCCATTTTTCATCGGTTGAGTCGAGATGTTCAGGCTGATGTGGTAGCCTTCTGTGTCATGTCCACTAGCTTTGGGGAAGCCAGTGAGTGGGGGAAATCCTTGCTTTTGCATGGCGAGCAGATGCACCAGTTGGTGACTTTCCGGACAAGCCTTACAGCGTGCGAGAGGGGCTCGCAATGGCAGTGCGGACTTCATGTTCTCGAGGCTTCGCAGGCGGCCGGCTTTCGCGACGCCAACAGTGCCTAGGCAGCCAATGAACTTCTCTATCTATCTATCTATCTATCTCTCTGTCTATCTATCTATCTATCTATCTATGTCTATATCTATATGAATCTATCTATATCTATATTAATCTATATACATATTATATATATATATATATTCACGTTCGATTATTATACCCAGGTAATGGTTAAAGCTTCCACTCTTCTCCCAGAACTTGTCTCTCTCACTGAGGTTGCAGCGCCGCAATCAGTGCCTGCGAGAACTGCGGGGAGTGGGAGGTCGCCATGGAGCTGCTTCATACGATGTTTCGACAGGAACTCCGGCCTGATAGCTTCACCCTCAGCGCAACGATTTCTGCCTGTGCCAACTCTGGCAACTGGCAGCTGGCCGTAGACTTGTTGGAGTGCATGGATGACTGGCGAATTCCTGCAAATGGGATCTGCTTGACTGCGGCCATCAGTGCTTGCCGTGCCTCTGCCCAGTGGCAGTTGGCATGTGATTTACTTAAGAGAGTTGCGTTGCACGGTTTCGTTTTTGATGAGCTTGCTTGCACAGCTAGCATGGGCGCATGTGGGCAAGCTAGCCAGTGGCAGCGTGCTACGCAGCTTCTGCCCTGGCTGCAGGGCTACTGCCTGCAACAGTCTGAATTCGTCTTTGGAGCTGCAGTTGGCGCTTGCGCCAAGGGTCAAGCAAGTGCCTTTTCAACCGCTGGTCATGAAAAAGACACCAAGTACAATACAGGTGTACCTTTAAAAATCCGTTTCCTTGCCACAACAATTTCCCGCAGGCCACGGACCTCGCCGGGATTCAGATCTACCGGGCTTTGCTGCAGCCCGCTTCTCAACATCCGACTCGAAGTCGCCAGCAGCTGCCCTTTGGTTCAGGTGGGGCAGAAAGGATACAGGGAAGCCTCAAGCGAATGCACGCACGCCGCTGGAACCCATCTTGCCGGATGCGGTTTGTGGGCGTGGTCCCGAGTCGCGGCCCTTGCGGCCTGAAGCCAAGCCGTCCATGGCGCGCCAAGGAGAAGCAACAGCTTGCCAGTGCAAGCTCACAAGGCGAGACCGACGAGCGACGCCGTCACACTGCAGGCGTGTCGCCGTCTTCCAATCTTTGCATACTCGCGGCATCTCTTGCGCGCTGGGTTTGCAGGCGGACATCCCCCCCGTCCAGTCAACGACAGGCCCACGAAGAATACGTTGCGAGAGCATCTGTGCAAATTGCTCTTAGTCTTGAGGTCTCCAGCAACCTCCGCCGCTCGTCTCGGTCCCGGTGGTCCCCGCTCAGAGCTCCCCGACTCCGCAGAGGCCAGCTAATAAGGAAGAATCGAAGAGAAGGCTTAACGATTCTGCGAGAAGTTTTGCAACGATTCTGTCGAGAGGACTCGGAAGCCTTCGCACGTTGGAGGGGAGGAGTTTGAGCCCGTGGTGGGCGAAGCGAAAGCCACCCCGGAAGAACCTCTGACGGCGGTGGCATCTACCCCAGCCCAGCGAGCTCTTGGCGGCGAAAGTACAGCTGCAAATCTCAAGAACGCCCCAGCGATCGGAAATGATCCAGGCAGCAGCTGAAACTGCACAGAAATCCGTCAAAAAGCAGAACTTGTCATTGCAGGTCCGGACTTGGTCGACCTGCTTCCCACAGCCTCTGCACTGGTCTCCACTTCGACGCTTCCCTTCCGATCCACGGAGGACCCGCCACACAGTGGTAGCCGCAACGCCTGGCGGCAACGCTGTCAGGAAGCCAGCACGTCGCAGCCGAGGAGTGGCGGAGTGTGTGTGTGTTGGTTTAAAGCGCTTCAAAAAAAGCGCCTCTCTCTCCTTGGAGGCCCCAAGCCGGTTTGGGCGACGATGCCATGGCCATTCTGGCGGATGCTTTTGGGTACCGGAAGAGCCTCGCGCGAGCGAGGGTCCAAGTTCCCACGCCCACTCAGAGCTCCCGAGTGGAGAGAATCCCAGGCGGTTGGTGCTTGGCAGAGTGCTCTGCAAGACGAGAGAGAGCTCGTGCTGGAGCTTCGACGAAAGCAGGCAGAGGAAGTCCCAAAGACACATCTTGACATCGCTCCGTGTATGACTCCGCCTGCAGGCGCTGGGATACTGGTTCCGCCGGACCAGGCCTGCCTGCAGGATGCTTTTCAAGCAGCAGATGCCCGTAAAGCCCCAATCGGTGCAGGTCCGACCTGGCCGAGAGGGCCGCGGACCTTGAGAGCAGGTCCTCGCAGCGTCGACGAACCCTGAAGTCCGGATCTCATGGGGTTTCAGAAAGCTGTGCGCCTACGGCCTAGGGGGTCGCTGATCATTGGGAGTCCTTGCCGTAAATCGTGAGTGTTGAGGGGGGGGCTTTGGTGTTTTTTCTGATGCGATTCTTGCTTCAAGGCTTGGCGTGGCGAGATGGCAGCTTTGCCTCATGGCGAGAAGGAGCTTCCGCCATACCTTCGCCCGGTTGCAGGGGTCCAGGTCCCGGTGTGCTTTCGAGTCCGAGGCTTCGCATATAGGGTTATATAGGAGTTGCCTGGGCCACAAGAATGTGAAGGGTTGATGACCTCAGTATTTCAGTATATAAGAGCACCGTCGGCTCAGGCTCCAGGGCCGACGCTGCCTGCACTTGGCTTACGGCAGCTGGCTGCTGGCCGTCACTCCCCCAGCAAGCTCTTTTTTGGCCCTCTCGCAGCGATGGAGTCTGGATTGAGGTGAACTCCGTTCGGCCCTGAAACGCGCAGAATATACTACTTTCTGTATTTGGACCGAGGGCCCGGGACTTGGCATGGGTCTCCTTAGGCCAAAGAGCGCCTGGCGCATGCGACGCGGCTCACGCGCTGCCGAGTGCTACAGGCCATTGCGATTTGAGTTGCGTCGCTCTGCGATCATCGCCGGACCGTTGTTGTGAGGGCTGCTGGACAGCGCTGCGGGCATACTCGCAGCAGCGACAGCTCATGGCCTTGTGCCACAGGGTAGAGATTCAGTGGCTGAGGGCTTCCGTGCCCCGCTGCTCGCAGAGCCTTTCTGCTGCGCTGGAGGTACCGGAGCTGGGCAGACGTGCACTGGCTCCGCTCTCGGATGACTGCGGCCTGGCAGGCCGAAGTCCGAAGGGCCCGGCCGGGGCCCTGGCAAGGCCTCTTTTGCTTTCGTGGCGGCAGGCGTGGCTTCGGTGGTTCCGGAAGCGTGGGAAGGCCTCCTGACACGGCCTTTGAGCCCTGCGCCCCTGCGCCACACTCAACCCTTCGATGAGGTGGTGGCCATGCGCAGTGAGCCGCAGCTGCTGGCGGCCTGGTGCTGGCTTCGGGTGCATGCGGGAGCCGAGCCCCACAGGTAAGCGGCAAGGGTGCAAAGTGTCAAGCTCTCCCTCCTGTGTCGCCAGGCAGCGGCTGCCACCGGGCTCAGGCCGATTCGCTAAATTCACTGGCTCTGGCAAGCTTGCAACTGCCTTCGTGCCTTGAGGTCACTCGCAACAACGCACATGGTCCAAAGTCTCAGTCGTGGTTTCATCTTGCATCCTACAGCATAGTCTATGCTCGAGACTCGAGACCATCCAGGTGGTGGGCCCCAGCAGTTGACCTTCTTTTCGGTCCAGCACCCTTCGAAATCCATCCACACCACATGCAGGCCCTCCTTCCGACAACAGTATGCAACAGGTATAATCAAGCCTCGCGATGCCTGCAGGCTGTACAGCTCACCGTGCTGCGCGGATTTGTCAGTGCGCTGTTGAAGAAGATGTTCTCGTGTTGGCAGATGCAGGACGGGGTTCCAAACTCCAGCTGACACCCTTGCCCGAAGCAGCGAGCTTGCCTTGCGCAAGGCCCAGGTGACCAGCAGCTTCCTCCAAAAAGTCCGCCGGAGCACGTTCGCGACCTGCCTCCCGGCCTGGAAGGCTCTGCAGATTTTAATCGCAACTGCAAAACGGCACACATCCCGTTTGCGCGAGCAAGTGTGGAGGTCCAAGCCGAAGAACTCCGGCGAACCCGCGCATGCCAGCAAGAAGCTGCGAGCTCACAGCCCCCACGGCGTTTCGGGGCCCTTCGGCCTCCGGCCGGCGCGGAGTCTCCAAGGTGGCTTCACTGAGAGCGGGCCGGAGCCGAGCGAGTGCCTTGAGGACCTGGAGCCGAAGGTGAGTCCTCACACGGACTGAGAGCCGTAACAATATGGGCTCGAGCGAGAGGTGCCGACGCCGAATCGAGCATCGACACCGGGCCCAAGATTTCGCTGCGGACTGTTGGCATCGAAGCTGCAGGAGGCAGCTCACTTTTCTTGGAAGGATGGCTTCTGAGACCTTCACACAAATCCACTCAGGGCCTTCTTGGCGTGGCGCAGAGCTTGGGACTGGGAGGTGTGCAGCTGAGCCGCATGCGAGGGCTGCCGCAACTTGTGAGACTTTGCACCACGCTGCAGTTTGTGTCTGTCAGGCTGCAGTGCTCAAAGCACAGTCTCTTGCCGGAGGGCGCCTTCTTTGTGCGGCGATGAAGGCTACTAGTGATTACTAGTGTATGGCGATTCTCCATGCGATCGTGAACACGTTGGGCCCTCATGGGCCTTTTGGGCTGCTGTACTTGAGAACCCCGCGGCGACCTATAAAGTCCTGAGCAACAGAAAGGCTGGCAAAATGCACGGAAGTTGCGACGCAAACAACACCTCCCCAGCAGAAGAGACCCAGAAGAAAAACAAGACCGAGACCCACCACGGGGCCGGTTGAAAGCTTGCATATGCCCCGCAAGAGAAGAACTCAACCTCGTGCATTCTGCCGACTTCGCGGTCGTCTGTGCCCATGACATGACGTCGTCGTGGCGACGTCCCGGTCCTCTCTGCCGTGCACATGAAAGGCTTGGGTCGGACTGTGGCACCATGAGCGACAGGAGACCGCACAAGATCGCTGAGCAGCGTGTGTGTGTGCATGCGTGTTGATTCAGAAGTTCCAGGAAGCGATCCGCTTGCGGCTCTCGGGGCTCTTCCTGCGAAAGTGCAGCTGCAGCCTTGGCAGCCTGTGGCTACCTGGCCCCGCCCTGCTGCTGATGTTCGGAGGCCTGAAACGCGGGCTGTGGAAGCTCCACGTCCACGCGCCCCGCTCGGAGCGGAACTTCCAAAGAGTCTCTGAGATATTCTGAGATGATACGAAGTCGGGACTCGCATCTTGATATCTCATGCCGTGTCCAGGTCGGCATTCAGACCCGGCGCCGGGCCTTGCTGCAGGTCGATCCGGGAGGGCGATGCGCCTCCGTGTGGTGCTCGGCTCACGGTCGAATCTCGCAGGCGGAGGCTCAGCTTCGGGAGGCGGTCCTCCGGAAACGCTGGCGCCGGCTCGAGGCCAAACCGCACGCTGAAGGCTGCGCTGAAAAGTGAATCAGTGGAGAGCCTGTTTTGAGGCTTGCTGGGGTGCTTGGAGAAGACATGCCGAGCATTGCCGGCTCATGAAATTGTGCCCCATTTGGCTCTGCCATGGTGCATTGTTCGAGTGATTCTGACCTGTAGGTATCGTAGCTGGGCGGACGTCCACTGGCTCCGCTCTCGGCTGACTGCGGCATGGCAGGCCGGGGTCCAAAACAAGGGGGTCTGTAAGTCACATGATGGCCTCTCACTTCTTGGAGGCCTGGCTCCAGTGGTTCCGCAAACGCGGGAAGGCTTCGGGCCTTCTGCAGTTGCCTTCGTGTCCGCACTTTGATTTGGGGTTTTGATGAGAGGTGGTGGCCATGCGCAGCGCCCCGCAGCTGCTGGCGGCCTGGCGTTGGCTCCGAGTCCACGCAGCCTGCTTTGCCCATGGGCAGTTCATGCGCAGGCCGGGCCCCGCGATCAAGTGACGAGTACTATAGCAACCCGTGCAATCGAGGCCGCAACCTCCCATTGATGCGGCGGTTGCACCATGGTGCCGGGCTGACACACAGCAGAAGCATCGGGCACAGATTTCTGGCCCCAGGCAGCCCGTGGCCGCCGAGCTGCTCTTCGGCCCGGCCCCCTTCGACGTCCACCCGCACCACATGCAGGAGCGCCCGACGCAGAGTCGGGAGTTTTCGCAATGAACCGATGTCATGGATAATGCGATGTAAACGGACCTGCAAGAAACTTGGTGCATGACAATGCGTGAGAAAATGTACGCAGGTTAGGGCCTACAGAACGAGATAGCAGGCGAGATGGGTTCAAAATACAGGAACCAGAAGGGGAGTCAGAGCTGACTCTGTTTGCAGACTGATAAGCCTGGCGACCTTGCGTTCGTGCGCGGGTGGCAGGGAGGAGAGCCGACTCCCGGGCGGTGTTTCCATTGCCTCTGCAACTTAGCAACCTGAAGCAGCAAACTGAGGCAAACTGAGAAAAGGCCAACAATGACAGGCGAGAGTGAGAGAGAGAGGCAGAGAGAGCGAGCGGCGCGCGGGCAGGGGAGGCAACTCCTCTCATCATATCCCTTCCGAAAGAAAGAGAGCGAGAGAATATGTCGCACGCCACGGTGAACATGAAACATGACTCCTAGCACGTGTTGCGATTGTCTTTGAGCAGGCTATGCGGCCTGGACTCCTGGAGCTCTTCGCAAGCGCTCTGCGGAAGGAGATGATGGAAGTCTGGAAATCCGAGGCGCGAGGTTTGTGAGGAGCGGATCTGGGAGCGGCGAGCGGTGTCCCCTTCCTTGAGGTTTATCGGAGCCGGAGCAGACTGCAGAGAAGAAAGTCCTGCATGTCTCGGAGATGGCTCTGGGCTTGGAAGGCCGACTAAAAAAAAGCAGGGGACTGCACAAGAAAGATAGGACGAGGCCCAGAACAGCGCGGATTGTCGAAGGCGGCCGCAGAGAAGTGCAGGCGCTTGCACAGCATCAAGACTGCAGCGCTGATCCCAGAATGGAAGCCAAATGCGGGGACGGGAGTATAATGCAGGTTAGCAAGTTCTTGGGGACCCCCTTGAGGTCCTCAGCTTTCGCTGCCGGCGTGCCCGCCGGCGGCTGCTGCATCATTGGAGCCGAAGGTCTCGAGCACAGCTCGGAGCAGAGCTTCCAAGCTCAGCGTGAGCGTGAGCGCCTTTCTGGCAGGACCACCCAGCGAGCGGAGTATCGCGAGAGAGCTCAACACTTGGTGTCGGCATGCTTGCATCGCACTTGCCGGAGGCAGAGTACCAGTAGAGTCTTCATGGCCCTGCGGCATCTTGCATGCAGGGCCTTGGATGCATGGTTGAGGGCGCGGAGATGGCAGGCACCAGGAGTCGAATGTGCAGCAAAGGTTTGAAAACGGCGAGGCATGCCGATCTCTTATGTAGGATCCGCTTTCACTGGCACTGAGCATGTTGCAATTGTCTTCGGTGCCGCGGTGCAATGCCAACTATAATTATTCACAAATGTTTTCCGAGCAAGGCATATAATGCCAAGTGCGCACTATATATCTGGTCAGCTCGCTTTTATTCTAGAGGCCTTATCATGTTTATTGTACGTGTGGGCTTGAAGCACGGAGGAGCTGGGAGGTAGAGAGGGAGGTTTCCTGCCTCACACCGACAAATTCAGACACGCCCCGCAAGGAAGCAAGCAAGAGCAGCAAACCGTGGCTTTCCCGAGAGTTCGCCAAAGCCCCAACGACAAAGGCGCTCCTTTCGGCGCAGGAGGCCTAAACCACGTCCTGGAATTCAAAGTGAAGTTAAGGTGTGTGAAGTGCAGGACACGCAGCTGCGAGTGCGCGCGGGGGTTCGGGCGTCCGCTCGTCCCCCTGTCCTGGTAGAGAGAGGGAGAGAGACAGGGGCAACCCTCGAGCCGGGAGCCCTGGCGAAAGAAAGAGAGAGAGAGCTGAACGGTTTGGAGACGAGTGCAACGTTGACCGTCTTCAGCCCCTGAGGCCCTGAAGCGATTGTAACTTAGAAAGCTGTACATCAGGCACTGGCGAGGCAGGTGCAAAAGCGGCAGCTGCGAAGTCAGTTCCAGGCCATTGCAGCTGCGCAACAAATCCTTGCTGCTTCCCTCCGCATCCCTCCGCCCTCCGCAACAGGCTTGGGTCGTTCAATGGCAGGACGACCGGCAGGACAGGAGCCGTTTTTTACAAGTACTTCAGATCGCGGCAGTTGAACGTCTGTTGGAGGAGGCAGCGCTGCTCCGCCTGTCGGCTCTCTGCTTGCGAAAGCGCAGCTCGGAGCCCAGCGGAGAAAGCGAGCGAAAGGTGAAGCAGCGTGCACCAGAAAAGAAACAGTCCACTACCCACTGATGCCAGGTCTCCGCAACGGACTCTTGGCCCTGCGCTCTCAGGCATCCGGTCGAGTTCAAGGGCTGCAGCAGGTGCGAGAGACAGGAAACGACTTCATGCCCTGAAGGTGCGGCGGGAAGCAGCCCTTCGAGCTTGTCGCAAGGTCGGTGACTCGAGAGGGAGAACCACATCCAGAACGGTTGCGGTAGAGCTGTCGGGGTCTGAAAGCTGTAACGAAAAGGCAATTGCAAAGTCCCCATGTATGCTAACTGGAGAACTGGAGACACATGGACGTGTACTCATAGGCAATTGGAAAGGCTAGCAGCACGAAGTGGCACGAAGTATGAACCGAATACCGGCCAACGCTGAGCAGGGCTAGTTCTCAGTGCTGAGTCGTTCCGCTCTTGGAGAATAACCTGCGAAACCTCAGCCTGCACAAGCACATCGCCGGCCACACCTTCGAGAGCACTGCAGCTGTAAAGGCTCTCTAGAAGGCGTGACA
>CAJNJA010010210.1:0-13932 GCA_905231915.1 Symbiodinium necroappetens
CACGCACGCACGCACGCACGCACGGTGCTGGACCACTTGAGCTTCCTACGGCCCAGACTCCCCAATCCTTCCCGAACATGATACGGACACATGTCTTCTGCCTTAGCCTGGCAAATTATCTGGCAAAGAGTTTTCTGTAGTTTACACCCTACAGGGGACACGAAAGCAAATAACCGCACATCAACAGACGCTCTCGTGCTGCTTTCAACAATGGTATCGGATATCGTGCGCATTAACAAGATGCTTGCCTGTGCAGATTTCTTCAATGCCACAGAATGTTGGATTGAAGTCTAGTGTGATTTTCGACGTTGTCTCTCGTACCTAAGACAGAGAACACTGCCACGACCATGGGCACCGACATCTCTAGTTGCGGCACTGACGGCAGGGAGCTCAGGCATTTGCAGCACCTTGGGCGGTTCTCAGCGAGCTTCATTCAGACAGTGCCGTGATGCGCCACGCTTAGGAACCGATGACGACTCTCAGCTACGCTCGCAGAGTGAGATGAGAGCGGGGAGCTAACATCACCTGCGAATGGATTTGCTGCGTGCGCTCACGGCTGCTCTTTTGGATTTCCTGGCAACGGGCAAGGGAGTTTCCTGCATCATGAGTGGCAGGTTGTGTTCTCTTGTCTGGCAAGGCTCGGACCAGAGGCGACATGCTGGAGCCTCAGCAAGAGATAGTCTTTTCGCAGATGACAGTACATTCAGACAGTGCGACTACGGCTCATAGAGTGTAGGCAAGAGATTATCTTGTGGCAGCCTGCCAGCATGCCGCTCTGTCGACTGCTGGCTTCGACACCGAATAGCCGAACAGCACTCACATCCTGAGCTTTTTGAGGTTGCGCCTTCTGCGAGCAGTGCGGAAGAGCAACATGCTTGTCAGACTAGCGGACATGGAGCCTATGTTTCAGATACTCGGCAGGGTGCCAAGCCAAGGGCTGCTTGAGCCCTTCCAGACCAACTTAAGAATCGATTTCCGAGCTGACGCGGGGTCGCTCGGCATCCCTTCTTGGAATGTTCGACCGAAGGTCTGAACCGGCTCTTCTGCAGTAAGCCGCCGTGATCTCAGCTGATCTTGACAGCAACAGACGCGACCACTCCGCATCACTTCGCACAGCTCAGGCCTCGCGAGACATCAGCGCTCGATCCAGGCTTCGTAGCGTATCGCGGCGCAACAGCCCCGGAGACACCGGCAGCGGCAGCGGCATGCCAACGTATGCAATCTGCCAGACAAGGTGGCCGGTGTAAACACACCCAGCGGGGCCTTCGGAGAGTTTCACCACTCCAATGTCGTCCCACATGCTGCACCCCAAGTCCGGCTGCAGCCATCTTACGAGAGTTTTCGTTTTGTAAGGGCGTTTCGTGTCCTGTAAATGCTCGACGATGCAGGCTTGGAAGGGCATAAGTGTTTCTCTGGCCAGCCACGACTTCCTGCAGCAGCAGGACAGTGTTGTGTTCTCATCTGCACAGGCGTATCTATGCGACGCCTAGGTACGCGTTTAAAGCCAGCTTTCACTCCTGTCAGGAAGGTTTCAAGCCAAACCAAGTGCTCCTGCCTCAGACATCTTCTGCATGCACGATTTATCTTCAGTCATTGCTGCATCACACGAGGCCTGAGAGGGGCACCACAGTTTTTCCTCGCCTTTGGGTTCGAATAACGTGCTCCTCGTGGCCAGGGACTCCGATTTGCGTGCTGGTTTTGGTTGTTGCGATGTCCTTGTTGAGGTCGCATCGGGAGAAACGGACGTCGAAGAGCACGTCGGGGCACAACCGGCACACCGTTGCCGGCCCACTAGGCAGGGCATGTCTGCGAACCGCCTTGCGATGCAGTGAATGTCCAACTTCTACCTCCAGGTGCTGAAATCCCGGGACCGACGAATTGGGAATCGGTGTGAGCCCCAGCATGCGAGGCCCCTCCTGCCGTACCGAGTGGCGCACGGCTCCGTTCTCCAACACATTTACTGTGTAGATGGCACCGGCATGGCACATTTGCTGCGTCTTACCACGCCTGTCAACACGAAACAGGAGACTCCTCAAACCCATCCCTGCAAAGGCCACAATGCATGTGCTGTGTCAGGTTCCTACGCATCTCATGGGAATATCTCCTGTGAACGAGGCAAGTTTCGTTATGGGCTTGATCCTGCTGCAACCCCGCAACCCCGCAACATGCCGTCTGCTTGAGCCAGGAACAGTGCAGCAAGTTTCCGCCGACGCTCAAAACGATGCAGTCGCAGGAGATAACTGGCATACGTTCCTGTTGCGAAGAAAGTATCTCTCGTTTGATCCTAGCTGCGTTTTACATTCGTGTCCTAGGTCGGTGCACTTGCGCACTCGTGTTTCCTTCTGGCGACGACACAGCACGACTGCCGTCTGCTTCAGGACGATTGGGACATAGGCCGCACAAAGACATTGCGGGCTCCCAACAACATGCCAGAGCTGATGAACAATGAAAAGATTGAGCACAAGGCACCAGCCTCAGTGCTGTAGTTCAATCTAGTGAATCTAGTGCTTTCTGCAATCTGTGAAGTGCTCTGAGGTTGTATGCGCAGTGATTAGTGGGCACATGCGCCACGGCATCCGCATCGGTCAGCGAGAGCCCTCCTGACAAGTCTTGCTGCTACTATGTCACGACGTGGTACCGTGTTCAAGGAATTGAGGTTCCTGCGATGTGAGGATTGGCATAAACTTGGTGGAGACCCATCGAAGGGCGAACCTAGACCGTGTTGAGACAGTCTTTTGCCTATTGGCATGAGCAGATGAGAGTCGCCGTGTGGAGATCCTGCTTTGCATCAACCGTGGCAGGAGAAGTTCCATCTACGACGTGGAGGAGCTTTATGGACAGTGCGGGGAGGTGTGTCTAGGAGGCTGGATCTCTCCCCGTATTCCGCAGCTCACCATCTAAAGAAGCTCATCGATCGTTGGCAGGTTCTCCCACGGAGGTAGAGTTCGAGCTTCAGCTGAAAGTCCAGGCTCCCAGTGGCTCCCGGCATGTTTCCCAGCTTGCAATACGGTTCGTCCATGTTCGTAAGACTGAGAAAAGTGGCCCCTTTGAGAGGAGATGACGGCCAGGCCCCTGTGGCATTTGCCGCTGCAGCCTCTCCGTGTACCAGCCCGAGGGAGTCAACTCAGAGCCGCCGGCGCCTCACGACTCTCTTTTAGGAAAGCCTGCTCTGGGAGCTAAAGAACCGGCTCCAGACTACCACAACAAAAGTGTGACTTCGCTAGAGATCCCGAGAGGCGGGGATCGGGCCTTGTCGCGGGTACTCTTTGCAGCATGTCTCACAACGCTGTGATGCTTACAGAGTCAAGACAGGGCACGGAGATCCTCAGGAGTTGGAGGGATTTAAGGCCTTCTTCCATTCATCACCACTGTTGAAATCAGTTTTGATTTACCATTCTGTTTGATACTCAGCCCTGTTCAGTTTGGAGTTTGTCCTTGCTTGTATCGCCTTGGCATCTGACCGAGGCCCGAACAGCCTGCCGAGGCTCTGCTAGAGGTGAGTTTCGATGCCTCGGCGGAGGACACAGGGCATTCCGCGTCTTGTTGCGACGTTTTTCTGACCCGCGGAAAGCTGAGTCCAAGCCACGTGCTTCACACTGCATGCACGATGCCCGGCCATACCTGAAGCCAACTGTAGGAGCATTTGCATTTCTATATCTCCTCTTCGTATTTCGACTCCAACAGCACGTACAATGTCAAGCCGCCATGTTTAGCCGTGCTTGTAGTGGATGGACTCTCGACGTCGGCCAGGTCGCTCTCAACTGGGTGCTCCGTCCAGGCTGGAATGCCAAGCACAGCTTTGTACAACATGAATTCCCAGCAATGCTTCAGGTCTGCGACTCGAAGCCGACATGGACTCTGATAATGTCTCGCCGAATTAGGTGGAAAACATCCGTGAAGATCTGAAATGAGACATGATTGCCATGAGTCCATCAACATATTCATCATCTTCTTCATTCTTCGTCCAAGATTACAACTTCCATGGCCCATGATTTTTAAAATGCCCAAGCTCCATCACACATATCCGAAGTTCATAAATCTATGAATACTGCCAAAAAATATAGTTTGTGGGGAGGGGACTAAACTCCCGACATTATGATCATAAAGACTAGTGCGATAGTAGTAGCACTATAGCTGATTATCCATATTGCAATAATATTAACAATATTAGATCATACTCGTACTATAAGCGTAATTATGATATTATAATCTTGTTTTTACGAACTTCATGAGCAGGCTAGATTTCATGTTGCCAAGTTTGTGCTTGAGCCATGTGGGTACCAGCCTGGCAAGCGCACTGGGGCGCTTGCCACTGGCCAGACGAGCCATTCTGGCAAGACGGCGGACATGTCATGCCACGCCCTTATTTATCCTTATTTGCTGAAAGTATTCTTGGGGTTTCTTGGGTGGTGGAAGTTCAGTTACTTTTGCAGTTTGGCGCAACAAGTCTATGATATCTTATGGAAGCAAATGTCGGGCGAACTCAGGAAGCCATTTGATGGACAGTTTGCTTCTGGGGAGTTCACGCCGTCGACGGCGCCAAGCGGATACGTGGTTTGCCAGCACTGAAAGCCGCCTGCTATAGACGTTCCCTGACATAGCCTCAAACGAACTCGATACCTCTTTGCCGAAGCACCGAAGCTTACTAGGTGCTAAGCAGCCAGGGCCCTGTTGGGGCACGCATAAACTAAGCTTGACGTCAAACGCCGTAGTGTTTGTGATTCCGGCATGGATCCAGCACGCTCTTCTTCATGCTGTGCTCACCCTTTGCTGTCGTTGATCGTGTTTGCTAGATGCGTCACCCTTTGCCTGAGCGCGGCATGCTCTGAACAACAAGTAGACCTTCGCGTCATTGTTGCCGCCATGCTAAAGCGGGCGCGGCATGCAACAGCACTCGTCTTAACCTCAGCAGCCCAAATCCCCGGCCGGCAGCTCCTGTAGGTCACCCCGTGCAAACTCCAAAGCCAGAGCCACCTGAGAAAAAGGTTGTGCTCCGCTCGGGCTGAGCGCAAGGACTTGCGGGATATTGATAATCCTGATCCTACAAGCCCTGAACCAGCAAACCCTAACAACACCGTCAGTATGTCAGTTTCTGGTCAGCTGGCGAAGTCATGCTCCTTCTCCAAAGACGTATAGCCCTAGTCCTATTTCGGTCGCCATCCACCACACAACAAAGCCCTGTCGGATTGTCGGTCCTGTCGCTGTGACTTTCCAAGCTGTTGGCGGAGGCTGCGCGCGTGCCAGCGGCGACATGTGTGCCTACAAGGCAGCCGGGAATGCGGAGGTAGAGGTTGCAGTTGATGAAAGTGCTGTGGAGAAAACTATTCCACTTTGTGCACATGGTGTTCCCCTAATCTAGTTCTACCTTGTCTTTTTACACAAGCCCAGACGATTTACCAGTGTGGGATTTCTGCGGACGACAGGAAATCATCACGCGACATGGTTGCACCCCCCGCATTGTGCCAGATGTGCTGAACAGGAAGTCTCCAGAACATCAGCCGACAGACGATAAAGGTAAGCTTTGCTTGACTGCTACAATAAGCCCATCAGCGCCCACATTGATTAGACATATTAGACGCTCCCTGACATAGCCTCAAACGAACTCGATACCTCTTTGCCGAAGCACCGAAGCTTATCAGGTGCCAAACCGAGGGGCAGGAGCCCAGCAGCCAGGGCCCTGTTGGGCACGCATAAACTAAGCTTGACTGGCAAGCGCCGTAGTGTTTGTGATTCCGGCATGGATCCAGCGCGTTCTTCTTCATGCTGTGCTCACCCTTTGCTGTCGTTGATCGTGCTTACGGGAGGCTTCGCGTCTTCATGCTTGGGGGTTGACATGTTGCGTCTGTTCGTTTCTGTCGAGCTTTGCCTAATTCAGATTGCTTTATTTGGCTACTCTAGCCCCCAATCGGGGATTCCTACCCGGCACCTCAGATCAAGCTTGAAGTCCCAGATACGTCCAGGTTCCTTTGCAGCACCTTTCAGCCTGAAGCACTTCGAAACACTTCCAGTTGAACCCTCTCGAGTTGACCCTCGCCCAAAAACCGTCTAAGGTCAAAATCGTGACTTGCTCAAGCACCATGATCACCCCGAGAAGGTTCTGAGTGGTAAAAAAGAGCGACCATGGAACTCTTGGGCCCTCAATCCAGCCGGCCATGTTGTTTTCGGGGGTGCTTGCTTCATCCAGAATCCTCATGCCTAGCTCTGGCCTCAGCCAAACCTCTCCATACGAAGGGGGGGGGGAGAAATTTCATCCGGCATACATCCAGCATATATCCGGCATATCACTGGCATGCAGATCTGCGTGAAGACACTGACGGGCGAGATCATCACCCTCACCGTGGAGTGAAGACCAAGATCCAGGAAACGGAAGGCACGACCAGCAGTGGCAGCAGTAACTTTTCTTTGGGGATCAGGAGCTGGAGGACGGCCATATCCTTGAGGATGAAGGTGCGACGCAAGGATCCCAGCTCGAAATGTGGCCGTGGTGGCAGGCTCAAGAAACACTTGTTGAGGAAATGGTTGAGGAAGAGCAGGCCCGGATTGATTGACTTTTGATCCGGTGGTCGACCCCGAACGAGGGTGCAGCTGCTCTGCCAATATGATATATATATATATATATTGTCAAATGACAGTGGCAGCTGATGGATTCTGATAGTTGTTCTAGGAAGCACTCGGACTTCGCTCACAAGCCTATGGCGCACACAAGAGGTCACAACGTTTTGCCTGCCCGCGTGATCTATCACGGGGGCCCGAGTGGCTTGACCCAACTAGTGCTGCGGAGTATCCGGAAAAAGGCTGGGATCAATCCTGATTCATCTCAAAGTGGCTACGCTCGCCACTTTCACAGCTCCCAAAACTTTCTTTGATCCCAGCCCCTTTGTTCCTCCGGATTGTACCCCCTGAAGCCTTAAGAGCCTTTCGAGCGATGATTTCGTCATCCTCGGCTACGATGCTCCACCGTCCGCTTTCGAGGACATGAAAAAGGGGCTCGACGTTCCCTCCCACTTTAGTCAAACAATCAACCAACATACGGTTATGATCAACCCAACGAACACGCGCTCCCACTTCGGTGAGGGTCTGTCGTATCACCTGCATTTCGATGGCTGTACGACGATCTGCAGTGTGCCCACACGTTTCTTTACACAAATGGTCATACAAAGATTTTGCGTCTACCACACAAAGATTCTTGGCTTCACTATTGAAGCCTGGCAAAGCACAAAGCCTACGCTGTTTAAGCTCGAGCTCCCACTCTTTCAAGTCAAAGTGTGCCCTCATCATCTCATTGAAAACGGTAACAGACCAAGCAAGATCACCCAGCCGTCGTGATAAGCTCATGCTTTCTGCCGCCAAGGTAGAGTTGACGACCCTGTGGATACGGCCCGATTTCCAGTACAACACGTTGCAGGTTGCCGCAGCTCCATCGTGCATGCACTGGTCAAAGGCCACGATGCAGTGCCCCCCTTGAGAGCCTCCATCTCCGACGTTTCCGTAGCTGGCGTCACTCACCACTGCAAAAGCGAGCTTGTCTTCTGGGATGCTTTGCACTTTAACGGACATGTGGGAAGTGTATCTTGCGCGACTAACGACCTTGTTGATCTCTCTCAAATCTTTGACTTTCAACTGAGGAATTCGGGATGACAGTATACTGACCTCTCCAGCTAGATCCGGACGACCCTCTCGACCCAGCCAGTTTAAAGCTCCAAGTACTGCCCGAGCCCGTCCCACTTCCGCACCGGTAGCTTCTGTATCACCGAACTTGCCCTCGATCTCTATAGGTTGAAGACGTTCTTCGATGAATTTCTGAAGGTCGTAACTGAAACTACCATCTGCGAACTGTTTGATGCGACGCCCGTTGAATCCGACACCCTCCGGCTCCTCCTGGATGAATTTGAATTTACCGAACGTGTATTTCTGCTGCAGCTGGTTCATGCGACGATAATGGTCCTCGGCACCTGCTGTGAACAGATCGTCCACTTCCACAATCACCAACCCCTCTACTTCATTCTTGCCCTTCAACAGGAACAAGGTTGGATCAAGACTCGATTGCACATACCCCAGACCCAACAACGACTTCTTCAGGCTCATCCTCCAATGAGCTGGGGCATCATTGAGGCCGTAAGCCCCGGCTACGACCTCCAATATTTGGCCCGGCTGCAACCCGTGTAATCCCCTGCTAGGCTGGTAGATGTACAATTTCCCGGCGCTACGATGGAGTTCATCAGATTGCATAAAAGCATTTCGTAGATCACCTACAGAAGCTCTGAACTTTCTGGTGGCACAGACTTGCATAGCCATAGCTAGAGTCAATGAGCTTGCCGTCGGCGCATGTTTAGAAATGTCTAGAAAATCTGGATCGCAATCTCCCCGGATACATAGCCGTGACTTGGGAGTTGAAGCATCTCCGGGAAGCTCCCCCGGCTTTCTTCTTCTCACCATGCGTGTCGGAAGTACTCTGTTGAGTTTCCCTTGTGCCTCTAATTCTGCTAAGACTCGCTTCGAATCTTGAGGACTGAGAGGTCGAAGAGCTCCTGTCGCTGCAACTTTGGTCCACTCAGCTCTGTCTGACTCTTCCCAAACCGGCCACTCATGATCCGGAATCTGGGATTCTTTGATTTCATCACCTCCGCGCTTCTTGACAATGAAATGTGAAAGGACCTCCTCATTGACTTGTTCATCGACTTCAAACTCTGTCCTTCCGCGCCATGTTCTCTGAGGCCCCGCAGACTCTCCGCGGGAATTCCACTTTCCTGTTTTAGTGGCACGAGAACCATCTGAAAATTGCATATAGCAAACACTACGAGACTGTAAATATGACACCGGAACAGGACACCCTCGCTGACCACGTGGTTTGAAGCTTCCCTTCCGCTCTTGCACATGCCAACGGATCAATTTTCGAACATTAGGGTCCCACTCCCAGTAATCATCAACCGCTGTCTCTGACTCCAAGGCCTCCCGATCATGAACGAGAGCTCCTTGTTCCACAACGCGGTCATCACGTTCATATGGTCCTGGGCGATCTTCACTACGGGACATTACAGGGCCATATCCGTGATGTTCGAGATCATGTGGCATCTCCCCAACGCTAGTCTCCCTCTCTGGCTCTTCAATCTGCGAACTACTTCGTCTTGCAGTCTCTTGATCGGCACTGGCTTCACGGGACCTAGCATCTCTCGAGGTACCTGCGCTGCTGCTGGTGCTGTCACTACTGCTGGAACTACTGCTGTTGCTAGCTGATGCGAGTTCTGGTTCTCCATCTTGTGCTTGCACTACACGCCTGACTCGAACTTCGCCGGCCTCATCGGCGAATCTCACCCGCCGGGCTTGGTGCGGCTCCCGCTGATCCTCGGCGTGGTCGTCAGGAAAAGGCTCTAAAGTAATATCCTTGAATGGTTGCCTCTGCTCTGACCGACTCAACTCCTCTCTCAAGTCTGCCATCTCTTCCCGAAGCAATTGATGGGCATCAGCTTCTGAAGAAGTTGCTTTGCGTATCTGCTCTTTAGCAGCCTTCCACAACTCACCCCGCATCGAGAGCCACAAGTTGGGACCCTCCTCCATGAGAACTTGCCCCGGCCCAACCCATTATTGAGGTTTGCTACTGTATTCGCTCCCGACCGTCTCATTCTCCCCGACTTTCTTGCGCTTCCTCTCTCTGGGCTTTCGGAACACGTAGACCAAATCTCCGGGCTTGAAGGTCTCATGGGTTCGGCTTCGCGTGCGTGCTGCACGATCACATGCCTCCTTTGCTTTGACCTGTACGAATGCCTCGGCCGCAATCTGTCTGATCTCCAGGGTGCGCTGCATTTCCTCCGAGGCGCTCGCTTCAACAAGCTCGGGATCGAGGAAGTCGTCGGACATGAGACTCCCAGGAAGCCTAGGATTCTGCCCGAGATGTCTTTGAGCGGGAGTGAAGCCGCTCCGATGGTACAGACGATTTTTGGCAGCCTCTGTCTCACGCAGTGCTGTTGACCACTCCCCAAGATCTGTGGGACAAACTTCCTCTCGCACCCGTTCAAACAGCAACTTGGCCAGACCTCCCTGCCGCTCTGTAATGCCTTGCTGCCAAGGCGCTCGACTGCCGATCTGTCGAGTGACGATCCCGCGATCTGCGGCACGACGGCAAAACTCTTTGGAAAATTCACTACCAGCATCTGTGACAATGATCTCGGGAGGTCCGAAATGCCGGGCCCAACACTTCCAAAATTTGCGCCAAGCCTCCTCGGCTGTCTTCTCCCGCATCGGCTCGAGAGCTTGATAACCTGACCCCCAGTCGACCACGTTCAGGACTGGTCTGAGTTTGCGGGGATCTACGTCAGGAACAAACATCACGTCGATACCGACAACGATGTTTGGTCGATATCCTCTCACTACCGTCGCAGGTCTACTAGGCTTCGGAAGTGGTCCTGCCTTGCATGCCTCGCAGCTGAACTTCTCCTTCACGAACTTCAAGACGGCTGGACTTGCTCTCGCCAACCTGAGCGTGCGATAGAACATGTGTGGAGCGGGGTGCCCCATGTTGTCGTGCAGTCTCTTCACGTGAGGTCTGACAGATCGGCACCTTCACGAACGGGGTCGTCTTCATGAGGATCCTCCGCATCATCAAAACGGTCACCTGGCTCATCCATCACATCATCTAACTCTGACGGGAATGCATTGACGATGGCAGGAATCACCTTCCACTCGCAAAGGTTAGACCTTGGACCACGAAAACCCAAACTGCACCAACTCTCCCACTCCTGCCTACCGCTGGCACTGGCACCACAAGCGAGGAAGTGCTCCTGATTCTCGTATTCCTCAACATGTGCACATGAAGAATGGAAGCCACCCTGGGAGGTGAACAGCACTGAACATTCGCCTCGAGCTTTGAGCCATTCATGCCACGCTTGTCCAAGCGCCCAGAAATTGGAACCGACACGAGTAGTGATGGCCTGCTTGGCCGGTGTGGTCATCAGTTCCCATTCAATCTCAAGGTCTTTGTGTGGTAGTTGTACAACAAAAACTGCACGCGGGATCACCCCGCTACGGAACTCGCTCCAACACCGTGCGGATTCTCGCACAGCATCCTTGCCCTCCGCGTCAACGGCTCTCTTCAACTGGCCCTGAAGTATTCTAACAAGCCTCTTTCTCTTCTTTCCGGGCAAGGTCTTAGAGTCGAGCTCTACGGTATCGAATTTGTTGAGCAGCTCATCATGCAAAATGCCATACTGCTCATGCTCACAATTCTCCCGGATGCCGTCCGGATCATACTGCAAGGAACCTTGCCTGCCCTTCCTTGACTGATCTCTTCTTCAAGTTGCATCGCGCGCCACTTATTTCGTAGCCGCTCACTGCTCAGAGCCACCGCTCTAAGATCATCGATGCCCCGGGGAATCCCGTTCAATGACCCAAGCCTGGCCCGTATCCCTGGGTTTGGGGGTATGCGTTCACGGCATGCTGCTGCAGCTGATGCAGCGCTGACTCGAACTGGGCCTTCATCGTGAGCATTTCCTGCTGGTGGGTTTCTTGCTGGACCCGCATCTGCTCCTGCATGTTTTGCTCCGCCTGCTTCTGGACAATGGTGATCTCCTGGTTCAGCCTGCCCGCGAAGTCCTCCATCAACTGCGCTTGCCCGGCTCGTTCCAGCTCCTTGTCCTTCAGCGCCTTGATCTCTTCGGGGTCCCACTCGAAGAAATCGCATATCCTTCTGGCACACTTGTAGAAGTGCCGACCCTGGGTAAGACCACTTTTCTTGACCGTCAAACGAACGGCCTCCACTCCACATGGGCACTTGAGCGGACCTCCGGATGCGGAGGCATCGGTCTCCATGCCAATCCCCTCGATGGCCCTCGCTTGCTCGGCCTCCTTGTTGAGCTTCTGGATCAAAGCTCCTTCGAAGCCGTTCGCATCCCAACGAGTGTGGCACTCGTAGCACCAAATGTCTCGGGCCGCACCATTCCCGCCGCCCCGGAGTGAATGAGCTGGGTGATCGCACACCTCCGCCTTCTTGAATGGCTGATCCTTCATCTTGCGGGGTGCAACCTTTTGCGCCGTGCGGATCCACCACTTGTAATCTGCTTGCTTTGATGCCGTCTTCCTTGATGGCTCTGGCGGCATCCCATCCGCTAAAGGCTTGACACATCCCGCCTGCAAGCAGTGCGGCCAGGAGGCACTGAACCAGTCGCCCATGCGTTCTTGGAGGCTTGCCAACATCAAGAGATCGGATATCTTGTCGAGGACGCTGCACCAGTGCATCACGGCTCGGCGAGTGGCTCGTTCCCTGGGTTGCGCTCTTGGCGGGGTCCTGGGCTCCTGTCCCTGAGCTTGCAAGCGCAACAGAAGGTTCATGGCGAGATAGGTTCGCACTGCTCACTACAAGACCGCTGAAAACCGTTTTCGAGGGGTTGCTGGCCGCGGATTCCGCTTGGATTTGAAACTCATGTAGACGTCGGCCCACCTGGCAAGCAGCCTCCGGCACTCTCCACGGAAAACCACGGAAATCGAGAACATCTATACTGAAATGCCCTGAAGGTAACTGCGTCATGCCAACCGTCCTCGAGATGCCCTTCAACTCCAAGACCTCCCGATCCAAGTCGATGGTTGCGCGCAATGCCTTTAACAGTTTGACTGGTATTAATAAAGGCACATCGCCATCAACGACTGCGGTCTCCATAAGTCCGTGGACACCCCCGAAGGCCAGGGGCAGCTCACAGACTCCGCAAGCCTTTGCCTCTCCGCCTATGCCTCGGGTTCTAATGGTCTTGTTGCACCAGCGGGGCTTCAAGCCATGTCCGGCGAGCGCCTCCACAAGCCGCTCAAGAGCGGCCTTGCCAATGACCCCGTCCTGGGCTGCGGAATCTACAATTCCATGATGAGATCGTGTTGTGACTCCGACGAACTGAATCTCGTTCCTGCAGGAATCTAGGCGTGGTGGGCACATCAATGGGCTAGGGTTTCCCGACAGCTTCTCCCTCTCATGAAAGGCTCGCTCACGGCCTGCTCGGATAATAGCACTCAAGGACACCTTTTCGAGCCAATAGATGCCGGACTCTCCGGAATCACCGGACTGAAAGAAGCCACTCTTACTGCTCGCCGCTTGACTGGACCCTCCCGCCTGACTGCTCCCTGTGGCAGGGCCCCCGTTCCCTTTGAATCCGTCAGGCGGGTTAGTGCATTCAGCAGCCCAGTGTCCAATCTGACCGCACCGCGCACATTTCGTGCGCAGTTTCAACAGGGAGATGTGTACCTTGGTGCCAGGTGGTGCTTTCGAGAAGCCTTTCCCCTTGCTGCGGTCCTTACCCTTGCCCTTCGGGCGATCAACGGGATAGTACTGCCTGGAGTTCTTCTGCTCCTGGGGAGGCTTCTCCCTGTCTGCCTGCGACCTTCAAGATGCCCTCTTTTCGCCCGGCCCCCCGGCTGGACTCTCCGCTTCCGGTCCCTCCGCTTGCCAAGCGGTTTCGGCCTCTCCAGCTGGTGTCCCCGGTTCCGCTGTCCGCGCCAATGACCTTGCCTCAGCCACCGGCTCCGCTCGAACTCAAGCTCACCGCCTCTGCCACTGCTTGTATGCAATTGGCGGGGTCGGTGTCAACAGAGTCCTCGGCCTCACAAACAGACCGCCAGTACGCTGCGCTGCTTGTCCGCTGGCGAGACTTTCTTTCTGAGTTGGGGTCTGCGTCCGCTCTCTATATGGAAGCATCTGCATCGCAAAACCGTGAATTTTTACTGGACCGGGCGGCTCGCAAATTCGCCCCCTCTACATTATTGCGTTATTTCGATGCCTGGCTTAACTGGTCGTCCTTCTGCAAGCTGTCGGCCGCGCCCCCCCATGATCCCCCGCCAGGCTTGCTGCCGGACTGGCTGAAGTCACAGTCCAGCCGTCAAGGTCTGGCTACGATGCAACTCCGCGCCCTTGCATGGTTTTGCAAAACGGCTGGACTGCCTAAACTCCAGGTCTGTCTC
>CAJNJA010010211.1:188-14335 GCA_905231915.1 Symbiodinium necroappetens
CAGCAGAAGCACGAGTCAAACAAGCCCTACCAGCACTGGGAGGTCTACTGGCACGGACACTTCGACTTTCACCGAGGTGCCGACGCTAAGCAGTAGCGGCATGTTGTTCAAGCTCAGCTTAATGCTTCTAGACGGGATGAAAGTACTCAGCACATGAATATATGCTATGATTGCCCATTAACCCAACCATCCTGAGTTTGATCCGTTTTGGCTGTCAATCAGTGAAGGGTTGAGGCTTAGTGCATATAGGGCTTTCCCCGGTTTCAGCGATTTGGCGAGTTCTGCTCCGCGCGCAAGAACCCGGGAAGGTCATCTGAAATTGGGTCTTCCCAAGAGACATTCCTTCAACCTTAAACCCTAAAACCCTAAACCCCTAAACCCTAAACGCTAAGCCCTAAACCCTAAACCCCTCCTTCTGGGGTGAAGGACTCAGGTTGTCGAGGCTTCGAGATTCGGGTTCAGGGGGTCAGGGCTCAGAGGTTTTGGGTTTAGGGTTCAAGGGTCGCGGGTTGGGGTTGTGGCTTGTTTTCGGCGGATTAAGGGGTTCATCTTTTTCAATGCTTTCGTGTCGTTCTTCCAGCTCCAGAGTTTCCGGCATAGTCCCAATCCGACTCTTCTGGGTGCCAACAACCAGGGGCGCCCACATGCCTACCCATAGGCCCCTAAGTAGTTCCTTTTTATGGTTTTTTATATTTAAAATCCTATAAGGTAATCCCAAAAGGAACTACTTAGGGGCCTTTGGGTTGACTGCTGCAAAAGTACCCCCGAGCCTTCACGGAAAGCCGCAACGGTTTACCAGGGCCTGGACCACATGCCTGTAAGCCTTTACCTTCATGGACGCTTAACATGATGTACTGGGACCCTTCTTATCCCTGCTTTTGGCTCTCTTAAAAGGGACCTTGTTGTGAGGGTCTACATCCCCAAGGGTCCCCCGAATCCAAACTCTTAGGTAAATAACTCTAAGCCCTAAACTCTACAAGCCTAAACCCAAAACCCAAAACCCTAAACAACTCTAAGCCCTACACCCTAAACCCTAAACCCAAAACCCTAAACAACTCTAAGCCCTAAACTCTACAACCCCGAAAGCCAGCCCAGTTGGCCAGGCAACTCTGGAGGAGGCAGTGCTGGCCTTATCCGAGACTGGCGAGGATCGGCCTGAGATGGCACCCCAGAAGAAAGAGTCGGAAAGGGGCTTCCGTGTTTTTTTTTTGGGGGGGGTTTAGGTTTTAGGGTTTGGTTTAGGGTCAGACAGAACGGGGCTTCCGTGGTTCTTTTTTACAGGGTTTAGTTAGGTTTCGGGTTTAGGGTTAGAAAAGGGGCTTCCATGGCTTTTTTTGATAGGTTTCATTGATGGGATTCTACAGGGCTTAATATGGGGGCTCTACTCATGAGTTTGGAGATGCATTATAGGTGAGGGCGCCGCAGTAGTATTTTCGAGGGATTTGTTGAGAATATGGTTGCCCAGTTTTCAGACCACTACATTATGCTGGAGGTCTACGGCGTTGAAACCTAGGACTGTTCGTATTTTGGGAAGTGTATGGCTATTTGGTCGTCTAGGAGCTGATTAACTGGAGCACAGTTTGCGGATACCCCTGAAGCCTAAGCCCTAAACGCAAAACCCCTAAACCCTAAACCCTTGAACCCTAAACCCTTGACCCTGGAACCCTTCATTAAGCCATCTCGATCCGTCTCTCCCATGCCCGGAAGACCCCTCAAGCCTTGAAAGCACACCTTGAAGCCTTCTCCCCCAACCCTAAACCGTATAAACCCTACACCTAAAGCCTTCATCACTACCTATAGGCTCCCTTATAGTTGATTTTTGTGGTTTTTGTTGAGGATCCCAGAAGGTTATCGGACTTGATGGGTAGTCCCTGCGCCGAACATGCCTCAAGTCAACCCTTACTTAAACCGTAAGCCCCTCAATCCCAACCCTGAACCCTAACCCTTAGCATCAGCATAGCCCCAAAAGCCTTATTTTAGCGAGTCTTTGGGCCCAGAAGCCCACAAAAGGGTACCTAAACCTGAACTGGAAGGTTTGTGGGGTGATTCGCGCATGCTTAAAGGATCATGGGGCTTAGTAACTGGGTTTTAAGTCAGGTATTCGGACACGGTTTAGGGTTTAGGGTTTCGGGTTTAGGGTATAATAATAAGAACTAATGACCCCTAATTAAGGTTTTTTCTTAAACCGCACTTGGAAAGTCGTGTGATCCTTCAAGTGCTCCCGAGGGCATTGTTGCCAACTATCCCGGGCCCGCGCCGAATGTGGCCATGGACTTTACCCATCAGCGGCTCTGCTCGGGGGCTTTGGCTGGAAGGCTTTCAGAGTGTATTTAGGGTTTAGGGTTTAGGGGTTTAGGGGTTTAGGGGTTTAGGGGTTTCGGGTTAGGGGTTTAGGGGTTTAGGGTCTAGGGGTTCAGAGTGTAGTATAATGGGCCTGATGATTCAGCAAGACAGAGCCTACCCTAAACCTCAAAAGACCTTGTTTACATTACAGAACCCTCAACAACCCTGGTCGAATCAAGACTGTAGGGATAGGGGACATCCTGCTTGGTAACGCCAACTGCTATATCAAACACCACCTGGACCCCAAAAGTATGTAGACAAACGGCATCAAACAACCTACCTCTTGGCAGGTGGGGGGTAATGGCCAAACCCTCAGCAAAGATGTTCGGACTTTCTACAGTGTTATAAATCTAAACCCTAAGTCCCGAGAACCCTAAACCCAGAAAGCCCTAAACCCTGAATCCCCTAAACCCCCAAACCCCTAAACGCTAAATCCCGAAAATTTTCAGCCCCACAAACCCTAAAGCCTAAATCCCCTAAACCCTAAACCCTAAATACCGAAAGCCCTAAACTCTGGATTCCGAAAACCTTAAACCCGACATTCCGACGACCCTAAACCTGAAATTCCGAGAACCTTAAACCCTAAATTCCCACGACCCTAAACCGGAAATTCCGAAAACCCTAAACCCCTAAACCCTAAACACTAAATACCGAAAGCCCTAAATCCAGCTCCAAACAAGGCTATCGACAAGCCACGGCCCGATCCAGGCCTATGCAGCTGCCGCTTGGAAGCTGCAGAAACATGACGAACCCCTAAACCCTTAAACCCTAAGCCCTTAAACCCTAGGGTTTGGGGCTTTAGGGCAACTTTAGGGTTCAGGGGTTTAGGGTTTAGGTTTAACATACAGTAGAATCCCAAAAGATGAAAACAGAATGCTCCAATCCTTGAGGGAATGCCCGCCCACCTGGTCTTTAATCCGGTTTCCAACTTTTTGGGGTTTACTCCGGGGGTTTAGGGTTTGAGGGCCCTGCCTGAGCTACCAAAACCTACATGCTTTTGGTAGGGTCCCTATAAATTAAGTTCTATTTTGGGGTTTGTACTAAGAACCCACAGGCAATGAGGTTATGGTAGTTTAAGGCAGATCCCCAAAACCCCGGCCCAATGAGCCTGAAGCGAAAAGCATTCCGCCCCACACCCTAAACCCTAAATCCATAAACCCTAGACCCTAAACCCTAAACCCCCATTTGTATTATAGCCACCCTCTGACTATCACTTTAACAGACCCGAGAGCCTGGTCTCAACTCCCAAGTCAGAAATCCTATTCCTTCTAAGCCTAACCCAAAAGCCATAAAAAAAAAGTCATAAATCCTAAGCCCCTAAGCCTTCTAAGCCAAACCGAAAAGCCAATTTTTTTAAAAAAAAAAAGATCTCAAGCCGAAGATCTTACAAACGCTGAACCCCAGGAAGTTGGAACATGGACTTGGGGATGATAGAGTGCTAGGTTTCCTCCCTACTTCCACTTCTGGGCCTGAGGAGAGTCATCTTCCAGCTTTCTTGCTTCTACCACCTCAAACTCTAAGGCTACCCTAGACCCTAAGCCCTGAACCACCAGAAATGCTAAGCCTCAAACTCTAAGACAGAATCTAAACGACAGACTTGGGGATGGTAAGGTTAAGATGAGTAGATTCTGCCGGCGAGTTCGTGGAAGCTTGCGGGGTAAACCCTATAAGCCCTACAACCCCAAGCCCTGAAGCCGTAGACCGCTATACCTTGAAACGCTTTTGGGGTTTAGGATTTAGGGGTTTAGGGATTTAGGGGTTAAGGGGTTAGGGTTTAGGGGTGTAGGATTAAGGGGTTTAGGGCTTTAGGGTTTAGGGCTTATAGGCTGTGAAGCCTATAGGGTCTAAGGCCTAAGCCTTAAAAACCTGAACCTTGGTTTCTGAGTGCAGAGCTCTGTCTCCATCAGTCCAGGTCTTCGGGTCATCCAACGACCAGAACCTACGGTTGATGATATAAATCCTGCATGACTTTAAGAAAGCCCTAAAGCCTAAAACCCGAACGGCTTTCCATCTTCACTGCACTTTTTTCGGTCCCTGAAGCCTAAACCCTAAAACCCTAAACCCTAAATCCTATTTTCGGTCCGCTCTTGTTCGCGTGTTTGGAGGCTCCTCCTGTCGACCTTGGTCTGCCGGACTCAGGAGGTGCTTCGAGCCCAGGATTTAGGAGCTTAGGGGATTTAGGTTTAGGAGCGTATGGTTCAGTGGCTGGGGTTTGGGGGTTTAGGATATGGTCGATGATATAAACCCTGCATACCTTAAGGACCCTAAGCTATGGGAATTATGGTATATTCCGTAGTATGGGTAATGCATGATTTATATCATCAACCGTATTTTTGAGGTTTTGGAGTTTCGGGCTTCAGGCTTTACAGCAGGGGCCTTTCTTGCGGGTATGTGTCGACCAAGATCTCCCATTCTAATGGAACTAGGGGCCTGAATACTTACCAACACTATTTTTGGGGCTTCCCTCAGTATAAATATAGCCAAAACCTTCTTCTAATTATTAAAGCCCCTATATTAAAATTACCTTCGGTCTTTTTTTGAAAACCTGCCGTTCGGGGCTCCTTATCCTTGTTGCTGAGGGTGCCGGCAGGTCCCGGAATACTTGAGAAACCCTGGACCTTAAACCCTAAACCTTCAACCCTAAATCCTAGACCCTAAACCCTAAACCCTGGACCGTAGGAGTTTGGTGGGCCGAGCTTTTTTCGGAGTTCGCGCCTTTGGGATTCTTCGGCTTTGCGGTTTAATTGCTGCCTTGATGCTGTCGGGAACCCGGGGATTTCTGAACTTGGTCAGACGGCTGATGATATACATCCTGCATTATCCATATTAGGGAATAATTGAATATACCAGAAATCCCATAGTTTAGGGTCCTTCAGGTAATGCAGGATTTAAATCATCAACAGTATGGCTGGTAGTTATTATCAAATATTATGGTTCTAGGGGGTTGAGGACCGAGGATGCTTTGGCTCCAGAGTTGTGCCGTATAGAGGTTTCAAGATCTTTACGCATCAGGACCAGCAGCGACGACGATGGGAACAACAAAGCATGAAAAAGACCAACAGCACCAGCAGCAGCAGCATCATAACCCTCAGCAGTGCAACCAGCACAAAAGTAATGGAAATGGTGCGCACCAGAACTGCGACCATCGAAACCAATGTGTTCAAAACGGTATGTTGCAATATCTTGCAATATATGCATGATAGTCATCCGCAACATGTGACGAAAGACGACGAGCAGTGCTTCCTCCACCCCTGCTTCTAGTCCTTCGTCCTACTTCTGATACTTGTCCACACACACACACACTTCAAGCACAGTTCACACTCGAAGGGGTATCCATCCCAAGGGGTATCCATCCCAAGCTACGCAGTCTTCCCCATTCTACATCCCGAATATCTACCATTGCCGTACACCCAACTCCAAACGTTAAGCCTTAATCCCTAAATTCTAAAGCCCTTAAAACCCTGAAAGCCCTAAAAGCCCTTAAAGCCCCTAAACCCTTAACCCAAAACCCTAATCCCTAAATCCTAAACCCCGCCGATCCCGAATACCTGAATCCCAGCTTCGCCTCGACGCAGGGGGCTGGGATCACTCGTTCTTTGTCGTTGTGCTCCTGATACTGATGCCATTCCTGGCCACCTGGCTGGAAGAGCGGTTTCGTGAAGTCTTGTACAGTACATTACATACTAGGTTTCCGAGTAGGACCCTTTTGCCCTTTTCTCTTTTTGTGTTCCCTCATGAAAACCCAAAATAGTAGGAAAAAATGGGCACCCTTATTTCTTAGGCGCTACTGGGAAACCAAGTATAGGAGATGCACAGATGTCGATCTACATGTGTATTTCGCTGTCTGTTTGCAAAGGGTTCTTTTTGGAGTTCCCACGGCTTAGGTCCAGGATTTGGGAGACAGACCCTCCTTGCATCAGTAGCCCAGATCTGCCCGAAGTTGTTCAGAATCCAGGATAATGGTGTTTAGGGTGCCCTATAAACCCACACCCGCAACCCCTGAACCTTCAAACGTCTGGGCGCAAAGCGATAGTTTCAGGCTTGCCTTTGCGGCGCCTGTGTCAAGCAGCACTGGCTGTTTGTGCCAAAGCCCACGAAGGCCTGTGCACCCGCGGTTTCCTCAAAGCTCCATGTACCCATGCAGATCTAATTACTTAGGCCTTAAAAAGGGTTCGTCGATAGGTACCTTAAGGCCTAAGTATATACAACATAGGTACCCAGAGCATTCTACCCGACACCCGAAACCCTTAAAGGACCCTTAAATACAAAATTCCCAAATATTTCCGCTAGTATGCCGTTGGGTTCCTGATGATTCTACTTACCCTAAACCCTAAACCCTAAAGGAGCCCTCTGCATTAGGGTCTAGGACTGCTTTGCAATGTTGTGTTGCGTTTCCTCACATGGTACGATTAATTCTGCACTTAGGCCATAAAGTGCCTTTAGAGGAACCCCTTTTATGACGATAAAGCCCACCCAAAAAGTAGATACGTGAGGGGGGTACCATCTATGCACATACATACATACATACATGCATGCATACATACATACGTACAGACAGGTACATGGAGCCATCGTGGAGACTTACCTTTGTGTAGCACAAGCTTCCAAGCCAGCAAGAAGGGCGAGTGGCACATTCGCCGAAACCACAGCCAACGCGTCTTTCTCGTGCTTCGCTTTACTCTAAACCCTAAACCCCTAAACCCTAAGCCCTAAACCCTAAGCCCTAAACCCTAAACCCTAAACCCCTAAAGCCTAAAAGCCACTTAGTAGGCCTTCGGGAGCCCCAAAACCTAGACCTCGAACTCTTCAGCTCTAAACCCCCTTAAGGAGTGTATAGGTGCTTAGGGTTGAGGGTTGTGAGTTTATGTAGGGTTTAGGGCTTTAGGGGTCTAGGGTTTAGGGTGTAGGGTTTAGGGTTCGTGCTTCCGGATCTTGAAAGGTCGGGGCGGAACACTGATCAAACAGGGGATGCATAAACCCAACTAGACCTCAACGGCCCGCGAACCCGCGCCTTTTAGGGTTTAGGGTTTTTTAGGGTTTAGGGCTTAGGGTGTGTTTTAGGGTTTTAGGGTTTATAGTGCTTTAGGGTTTTAGGGTTTAGGGCCAAGGTTCTTGGTTCAGGGTTTAGGCTTTCAGGGTTTAGGGGCGCATCGAAATACTCCGTTGGTTTTGAGAAGTCGAGTCGGCTAAGCCCACAAACTCTCAAATGGAAGCCTCAAGAGCTATCAATGCTTTTCGTTAGGGTTTAGGGATTAGGGTTTAGGGTTTAGGGGTTTAGGGGTTTAGGGTTTAGGGGTTTAGGGTTTAGGGCTTAGGGTTCAACCCAAACGAATCGTATGTAATCATGGTATGGTATACCCCAATAGCCTGTTCTACCCATCAAGGCCCGGATCCATACTTATAGTTTCGGAAGAGGCTGTGCCGAGCTTCCAACCCCGACACCCCTCAACAATCCCTAAACCCTAAACCCTACAAACCCTAAACCCTAGAAGCCTTAAACCCTAGAAGCCCTAAGCCCTAAACCCTAGAAACCCTGGAAACCCTAAACCCTAAACCCTAGAAGCCCTAAACCCTCAACCCTAGAAGCCCTAACCCCGTGAAAGCACTGAAGCCCATACGCCGTGTGAGTCCTTCGAGCCGATGACCCCAAAATAGGGGCCTAAAGATTTACCTATGATATGTTGCGGGGGTTCCTTATTATAGTTATAGTATAATATACCCTAAACCCTCTTGTCCGATCACACCCTAAAACCCTATTCAAATTATTAAGGCTTCTACATTAAGCCCCACCCGCATTCTCGCCCAAAGCTCCCTTACAGATCCCTTTCAGGAGCCCTTCTTCACAAAAAAATCCAAGCCCCTTTTCCAGGATCCCTGTTTTCAGGATCTCTAAACAGTGTCTGTTGGGGAGGAGCCTCCCCATAGGCTCCTTAGTAGTTCCTTTTTGGGATTACCTTACAGGAATCTAAATATAAACCAGCAAAAAGGACCTACTTAGGAGCCTATGGGTAGATACCCCAACCCTAAACCCTAAACCCTAAACCCAAAACACATAACCCTACCAGTGCCCTAGATACCCAATTCCTTAATTAAGGGATTTTGGGCTCTCTGGGTATGGCCCCAAGCTCCGAAGACAGGTCTCCCAAGTTTGGCCCAGTCCGGCTGCGCCTTCGCCTGCAGAGCCTGGGCCTGCGTCAGCTCCCGAGGCTTTGGGGGTTTGGTCATAGGGATTCTGATGCCGGCTTCAGAAGGCTACGATAGAGATTTTGTGTGTGTGTGTGTGTATGTGTGTGTGTATGTGTGTGTGTGTGTTTTTCTGAGGGCATCATGGTTTAATGGGGCGCGTTTCCGCACCTTATATATAAGGTTTCGTGGACTCGAGGGTTTCGTTTTGTGGGTTCAGGCTGGGGTGGCAGGATTGTCAGATTTGTTGGTGCCCCTGCTTGCTGCTTTGTTGTTCAGTAGTGTCCCTAAATCCTGAAGCTTATAACCTAACCCTCAAAACACCTTGTAACCTAAACTTAAACACTGCACTGCAATGCTGCATGATGAGTTTGGGTATTTGGCTGTGTTTTCGTTGTCGTCGTGATAGTGGTGGAGGAGGGTGTTGTCATCGTTGTGGCTGTCGCCTTGTCGTGGGTGCAGCAGTAGCCGCAGCAGCCTTCACCACCAACAGCAACAGCAACAACATCGCCACCAAGACCAAGACAAGGCAGTCGCTCTGACAGCGCCAAGACTGCTATAGCTGCTACTATTGCTACCACGCCACTACTAGTGGCACTGGTATTCCTACTGCCCGATCTCGTGGTTCCATATGTTGGGCCCCTGGTTCGGGTTTCGTGTGGCGTATATTCGGTAGCACCGTGCTTGTTCATTGTCCGTCTGCTTGTGGGTGTGATTTTCGGGTTGAGCCATACATACATACATACATACATACATACATACATACATGCATGAACTGATTAATTAATACCATAACCCCCAAAACCCTACATGTTCTATGTACTAAGGCCCCTGTACTAGCAGCATTGAGCAGCCGCAGGCGCAGCGGGCTGGAGTCCCGGATGGCATCGCAGTAACTGTGCGAGCAGCCGTGCGATGAGACCAAGCCCGCCACTGCAGCGCAGTTTTGTCAAGGGACTAAAGGAGAGACCCTTAAAGGGACCCTTGGGGTTATATAAGGGCTTTGTCAGACTATAAAACGGGTATACAAGAGTTATATAAGGTGTTAGGATTAGGGGTCCCTCCTACTGTCCCCTAAGCTTGGAGCTTTGTCGGATAATCGCCTTTTGGAGGTCTTGCGCCGTTCTTGTACCTACATTCCGACTCTAAACCCTAAACCCTAAATTCTAAACCCTACACCCTAAACCCTAAATTCTAAACCCTAAACCCCCGATTTGGGGGGTTTAGGGGCTTCAGGGCTAAGGAGTTTTGATGTCTGGCGCTTTAGGTTTGGACCAGGTCCGCCCCTTGAGTGCGAAAAGCCGGCAAGTCTTTGATAGGAGTGGGGGTTTAGCGTTTATGGATTTAGGGTTTAGGGATTTAGGGTTTAGGCTTTAGGGTATGTCTTGCAAATAACATAAGTCTGGGTCCTTGTTGACTACAATCTTACATATGTTTTGGGATAAGAAACCCAATAAGGATTAAGAGTGATCACTTTTGATATAGCCCCAACTGGGAACCAGAAGTGTTCTAGTTATTATGATCCCTATAATTAGATATTATAATGAAGGTCGGAAGAGCTAGTAACTAGTCATTCGTAGCGGTTGCCCTGTCCGATTTTATGTTGCATCCGCAACCCCCGTCCCAAATATTATTAAGGCCCCATCATTCGGTGAAATCATGGAGTCTTTGTTTTCGGACTTTCGGGTACCGCTTCTTCATGCCGCTACCTGTATGATGTCACGCGATTGCAGTGGAACGGTCACTGGCAAGCTTACATCCCAAGTTCTCCCCATCTGATAACTTTCCATGCTGTAGCGCGGTTTCAAAGTTTGGGTTTCAAGAGGATCTTTGTCACGATTTTCCTTGTTTGTTTATAGGATTCCAAAAGGAGACAAGAGTGGCAAGAAGGGATGTTGGGTGCAGACCCCCAAACCCCGAACACCCTGCAAGCCATCAGCCCCAAGCAGTCTGCTAGCAAAGAACACCCCAATCCCGAAACTCCTAATTAAGCTCAAAACCAGGTCCGCGCTTCTTGTCATCAACAACGTCCCCGGAAAGAGCGAGAGCCTTCGGCCAGCCCCTCTGCTTGCCGCGACTGCGAGGCTCCGGACAAAAGATGGGGTTCGTCTGGTTGGCTCTTAGGGTTTTAACCTTTTTGGGTTTCTATATGAACTATAGTAAGGAGGCTAACAGTTTAACTATTTAGGAGGGGTTCGGAAGTCAGCCAAGTAAAGATGTCGTGAATCTTTTAAGGCCTAGGCTTAGGCTTAGTTTGCTTTCCTGGTTCAGGAGTTATAGCGCTTCGGAGTGTAGATTTCAGGGTTGTTTAGGGTTCAAGGTTTATAAGATCCTACATAGAAACCACAAGAAGGAACTATGATGGAGCCTATAGGCACACCTAAGCCCTGCCAACGGCCCGGAGCTAAACCCTAAAGCCCAAACCCTAAACCCCAGATCCGAAGCGGAAGCATGGACCTTATACCCCCAGCTGCACGAATTCGCAAAGCTTCCCCTGAGGGCCAACACCTGAGCCGTGCTTACTCCTGTGTCTTCAAAGCCGCAATAGCCAACAGAACATCCCAAGAGCCAGATCCTAGACCTACCCATAGCCCCTTCAGTAGTTCCTGTTTATCCTATAATAAGGTCATCCCAAAAAGGAACTACTTAGGGGCCTATGGCTAAACCCCCCTCAAAGGTGTCTCTATCCCTAAGACCCTCAACCCTAAACTCCTAAACTCCGGAAGGTCTATTCACATCCGGGAGAACAACGAGCCCCCCCGAACGCTGCTGTCGAAATCGGGGGCGGTGCACCGCCAAGACCAGCATGGAGCTGCTCGACTGTGTTTTGAGTTTTCCTTAGCCCTCGTTTGCCTGGTAAGCCCTATAGATAATGTAGGGGGCTTTAGGGTTTAAGGTTCAGGTTTTTGGTTTAGGGTGCAGGGTTTGCGGTTTTCGGGTTTAGGGCTTAAAGTTTGGGGGCTTAGGGTTTGGGTTAAGGGGTGTAGCGTGGATACGGTCCTTCAGGTAGTATGTTTGTTACAGGTGTTGATAGCCTGCATATAATGTTGGAGCTGTGTTTGGCAGATAGGGATGTGGGAGGGAGAACAGGTGCGGAGAGGGAACCACCTCAGATGTGTGGTGCCACCGCATGCTTGTGACTCCGTGCGTGCTTACTGTGGGTGGTTTTGCAATTGGCAGCATGTGTATTGGCATGCTGCACGCACAAAGGCAGCACCTTACTGGGGTCTGTCGGCAGTCGCCGCCATATCGAGGCAACTCTACCACAGCTGTGGGTTCGTTCGAAGAGAGACGTCACTGAGCAACAACCCTCAACGTCCAAACCAAACAATTAGTCAGACAACTTTAAACCAAGAGAACCCAATACACCTTAATGGAATATGCCTTAAATTTTTTAGGGGCCTAAATATTATTAGTAGTAGCATTAAGTTAGTATTAGTATTAGTATTATACTTATAAATATAATGATACTACTCATAACAATAACTATTATTATAAGGTATATTCCTTAATTAAGGGGTATTGGGTTCTTTGGGGACCCCAGTCCTGTGGTTCTTACAGCAAGAGGCCGGTCACAGAGTGTGAGATTCCTTGTCGTCTTGTTGACGAAGTATGTAGTCAACTGGGGGTTTCCGAAAATAGAGGGGACCTAATATAGTACCCTAAATAGCAGGATCCTTATTTTCATAAGGACCCCAAAATAAGTTGAAGAAGTAGTCAGAGAACCCAATACACCTTAATCAAGGAATAAACCTTAAACTATGCGGGCCTTATTACTATGATTTAAGGTATGTTCCTTGATTGGGGGTAATAGGTTCTCTAGATAGTCAACTGTCGTACTTCAGCAACTACTCGTGATCTTAGCAGCAACCCGTAAGCATCGGACGGGCGGGTGCGATTCTAAATGCCTGCGTAGCATGTCTCGGTCGAAAGCGGCTGTGGGCACACGACTTCTGCCACGCAGTGCCGCAGCATCATGCCCAGTTTGGATTGTCTCCGGTCATGCCCTTCGCGGTTTGATCTGCAAGTTCCCGGCAATACAGAACCTGAAGCAAGGCCGGCATTTAGGAAAGCATCTTGGTCACTGGTGATTGAGTGTCTAGCTTTGCCCTACCCATCCATGGTGGGCCGCAGCAGCATTACTTTTTGCCCGCCCGCCGCACACCGCTGGCCGGGGGTGGGGAACTGACGACACGATGTCCGACTGTGTCTGGGCCAACAAGTCCTGGGTGCCGGGACACATGACAGTGGCACATGGGATAAGGCTGGATTGAGGGAGGTCAATTGCTTGGACACTTGACGGCAAAGCGGTTTAGCCAACATGCCAAGTGTGGAAGTGTCGCAGTGGTACGCAAAGCTGTTCCGGAAAACCGTGCCTTTCTCCGCAGCGGCACCAGTAGCGCTTGTCGATTACATGCTTTGTCGATTCTGGCTTGAAGAAGCCTCTCTTGCCCTACCCACGGTGAGCCACAGCACCTTAATTATGGCTCGCTGCACACCGCTGGTCGGGTGTGGGGCACCGCTGGTCGGGTGTGGGGCACTGGCCGCTCGACATTGGACCCATAAGGGCCAATGTTAACTGGCTCGATGTTGGACCCCATCAGGGGCCATCTGGACTGACGCACCCCCTTGGGGCCAACACGTCTGCGGTGCTGGGATGCATGACAGCAGGGCACATGGGCCAATGCGCTTGCTGGGGGGGGTGCGAGCTGAGCTGGTTCCGGGGGAGGCCCATGTGACATTCGAGGCAAGGGGCATGAGCCCAAGCGCCTGTCACGTGATGTTGTTCCCATTTGGACTGCCTCTTGTCATGAAACTCATGATTGTGTTCGAGTCATGCTTTCTTCTAGTGTGCCAGCAGCATTTGCAGGCTACATTCTCATCCCTTGATTCAGTTTGCGGCCTATAGCGCGGCCCACTGTGAGCTCCAGACCACGTGGCCCAGCAGTACAACTACTGTCATGAGTATTATCCGTGTTTTTCGCAAGTATCATTGCCACAACAGTTCGGCTTATGGCCATCATCACGACCACGTCCATTTCGACTCTGCCGTCACTGGAGTGCCGACATCTCGGGACGAAGTGGGGAACCCCCCAAGACTTTTCAAAGATTCTTGGATTGTATGCCAGTGCCTGAAGTTCGGGTTGGACTTGCAGTAGTGAGGCCTATTCGATGACTCAGGTACAATCTTTGCTGTTTGTTTGGTAGCCACGCCGGAGCATAAACCAACTCCTTAAACTGTAGAAGTCTATTTAGCAAAGAGCTTCAATCCTTTTGGAGGAATACTTAATCCAAAACCCCGCAACCCTAAACTACATATGGGTAGTTCCCTAAATTAGGGTCCCTTTTTAAGTCCCCAATATAGTACGGCGCCCTCATAAAAGGGACCCTAATTTAGAGAACTACCCATATTCATGATGCGATTGAGCCATGAGCTGGTTCCTTGCAGCAAGACGGCAGGATCCCACGCGTAGCTGTCCTGACCGCCAGGGGTCCCATGTAGGCATACCATGTATGACTATGTATGTACAAACATACCTGCATAGAACAACTTAAAGAAATAGCTATATGAGTTATATGCATAAGCATATATATATAATATATACACATATATATATATA
>CAJNJA010010212.1:2685-14334 GCA_905231915.1 Symbiodinium necroappetens
TTTAGGGTTTCGGGTTTTGGGGCTTTAGGTCTTCAGAGGGTTGAGGGGCAGGGTTTTCAGAGTAGGGTTTAGGTTTCAGGGTTTAGGATATAGGGTTTCCGGAGTTGGTCGAGGTGTCTGGCAGTTTTATACCGAAAACGGCTAGGCAAACAAGCACCATAAACCCTCCACCCAAACGGACGGACGGACGGACGGACGGACGGACGGACGGACGGGGACACACACACACACATATACACACCTACCTCTAAACCCTAAACCCCTAAAATCCCTAAACTGCCCTAAACCTTATAAGCCCCAGAAGTAAAACCGAACCAAACCTTAAACCCTTAACCCAATGCGCTAACCACTGGTTGGGTACTGCCGAACCTAGTGGCCCTCATGGGAATATAGAACACAATATCATCGGCCTTGCCTACTACTTAGCGGGTGGGGGCCAGTTTATTTAGGGTTTAGGGGTTTAAGCATGCGGATCATAATCATGGCTCAGCTTGCTTGGCGCCTGTGGGTCTTATCGACGGCTTCGACACGGCCCAATTCACGGCAGAACCGTCGTTTTTTGTTTTCGCGAGTCTTGCCACGAGATCTCCACGACCATCAAAACCTTACCGCTAAGCTCGATTGCAAACTTCGGGGTTCCTGTTCGGATTTGTTGAACTGCATTGACTGTGCGCCCCTTGCTGTTTCTGGTCCCATAGCTCTATGGTGGCTCTCGAAGGGCTTCTGTGGGGGCTTGAGACGGTGTGGATCCCAACTAGTAGCATGCTTAGCCTGTGTAAAGGACCCTCAACGCCCTACTTTCTTTGAACTCCCAGATGCTCGAACAGGCTGGCCCCTCGTCGGCTGGGTCTTCACTTGGACAGAAGAGAAGGCCATGCCAAAAATCTTGCCTTTCGTGCGATGAACACCAGACCCCAGAACTCTAAACATAAACCCGAAGCCCTAAACCCGGACTACATCGTCCCAAATGCCAAACCCTGAACCCAAAGACCCTAAAGCCCGAAATTCACAGCTCCAAAGCTTCCAAACACCAACTCTTGGGCCTAGTGTGCTGAAGGTCAGATCTTGGTATGATGCCTCTCTCGCAGTCCGGGCAAAGCCCAAACCTCTGAAGCCCTTACATAGGGGCGTCTATAGGGGCCTGAATAAGTATAAGAAGGTTTTGGGTGATATTGTAGTAAAGGTCGGTATCTTGAGACAACTGTGTATGTGTGTGTATATATATATATACCACACATGCATGCATGCATGCATACATACATACATACATAGGGACCATAAGGGAATCTTAATCCCAAGAATTCAGGCCCCTAGACTAGAACTCCTCTAAAAGCAACCAACAGAGCGATAACTAATACCCGCACAACACACCATGAAACCCCCCCTTCCCCAACTTCCCAGAGAGCCCAACACCCCTTAATTAAGGAATATACCTTAAACCATAATATTAAGCCCCCTATAATTTAAGGTATATTCCTTAGTTAAGGGGTATTGGGCTCTCTGGGTTTTCCAGCCCCAGAGCTCTTCAGCCATCACACCCTGAAGGTTCTGGACGTGGACGCTAACCTCGCGGCATTTCGCCTGGCTGAGTTTGTCCACCGGCTGGTGGATGCGCTGCAGGTGCAATGAGGAAACACCAAGAAATAATGCTGAATACTGGAATTGAGGAACACCAAGAAATAATACGGAATACTGGAAACATGTAGGTTTCCCTTTTCGGCCTTTTCTTTATAGAGGGGAGTCGTGTATAGGGGAGCTGCAGGTGCTCCAAGTGTCATAGAGTTCGAGGTTTTGGGGTTATGGGGTTTAGACTTCATGGTTTGGGGTTTAGGGCTTGGGGTATAGAATAACTATAGAGGGTTTAGGGTTTAGGGTATAGAGCCTTTCAGTACGAGGTTGAAGTGCTCTTGGGCCTTGCGCAGTGTAGAGGATTCCGTCTTGAACAGGCCTTGAACCCCCAGCACCCCCCGCTCCCTACTTGGAGGACTGCGGGTCTTGAATAGTTTAGTAGGTAAAGGGTTTAGAGTTTCGGGTTTAGGGTACCTTACTCAAGGTTATAATGTAACTTATAATATAACGAAAGTTACCGAGCCCTTAACAGGAAGCCACTGGTCGTTGAAGTTGCCCTGGCAGAATTCAGCACTGAACCCGAAGCCCGAAACCAGGGCTTGAAGCGTTTCTGCGAATCCTCCACCTTGAAGCCCCAACCCAGATATAGAAGCCTGAAAAAATTACCTACTACACTATTCCTTAGGTTCCTTAGTAGAATTATACCATAAAGGAGCGCAAAACCCTATTCTAGTTACTAAGGCCCCTATACATTATGGTTTCGGGTTTAAGGTTTAGGGTTTGGGGCGTGGTAGGGTTGAGGGATCGGAAGTCGATCGGGCTCAGAGGAAGGAGTCTACTTTTACGGACTTACTACGCCCGCTCATGCCCGAATCCCCGCGTACCAACCCCTAGAGCCCTAAACCCCTAAGCCCCTAAACCCCAAACCCTAAACCCTAGACCCAAAACCCTAAAGCTCCACCAAACCCTAAACCCTAAACCGTGTAATGGAAGCATTATAGCAATCCTAAAGGAACCCACGTTTTCCTCCGAGCGTCTTGCTTGCCAAAGAAGGTCCCAAACCCCACACCGACACCTTAAAACCCTAAACCCCAAACCCCAAACCCTACGCCCTGAACCCTAAACCCCAAACCCCCCACCCCAAAAAGAAGGTGCTTGACATGGCGCACAACGTTCTCATCAACATGGGCCGGAGGCCGCTACAGGGCTGTTTTTTCATGCCGTTTGGGCCTTTGGTTTCAGGGTTTAGGGTTTGGGGTTTAGAGTTTAGGGTTTGGGGTTTGGGGTTTAGGCTTAGGGGTTTAGGGTTTAGGGTTTCGGGTTTTATGCCTTTGGGGCCTTTGGTTTCATGGTCTAGGGTTTATGGATTTATGAAAAGGCCTTTGGTTTCAGGGTTTCGGGTGTACAGGGCTTCGGGGTTCATGTTTTTCTAAGCTTCAGGCACAAGCCTAAAAAGTCGCGAAAGAAGGTTTCAGAGGCTTTTGGGTCAAGGTTGTGCTTCATTTCTGCTCATAAAGGTGGTTGCAGCTTGAGCAGTCGTAAATTCCCTAAACCGTGTTCCGGCCCTCGACATTCTTAGACTCTCAGACCCGTAACATTCGCCAGGCTTCGCAAACCTAAATTTACCTGCGCTGAGCCGAAAACAAGATGCTCATGCCCCCCTTTAACAGATTCTTGGGTCAAAAACTCAGGGCGTCCGGCTCGGGATCCTCGACTCGCCCAAATCTTGCGCACCCCTGCGCCTACGGATGCATCCTCGTATCTTGAGCACTGACACAGACGAAGCCCCGATATTGTCAAGTCGTCGCAGAGGCCTGAAAACAGGGCCCTAAGAATTCGAATGGCGTTTCGGGGTTTATTGCACCATATACGTGTAGCTATTGCCATAGCCCCCGAGGAGTAGTTTTACTACGTCTGCAGGACCCTGGAAATCCGAATAGAATTGCACATCTCCTATAAAGCCTGATGACACCCTACAATACGGAACCCTCTCCTCCAAGGAAGGCTCTTGACAAAGAGGAGGAAGAGCTAAACCCTAAACCCCTTAAGCCCTAGGCCCTAAATCCTAAACCCTAACCCCACACCCTAAACCCAACTCTAACTTGGCAAAGCCTTTATACACAAAAAACAAACCCCTATAAAACCGTATGAAAGCCCTTCTCAAACCCCGTAAAGTAAAGTCCGTTATCCTGACGCTTCAAGGCAGGTCATCGTCTTCCCACGGCGCACGCTCTTCGAACAAAGCTTCGATGTGTCGCAGCTTCAGGACCGACTCACCCCTGAACCCGACCCTGAACCTGCCCTGTAAAGGAGGCACAGGCATCCTAAAGAATTTTGAAGTTCGACTTTCGGGTGTTAACGTATGGCACCCAGCTCCTCCATGTTTTGAGGGTGTCAGGAGCCAGTCTTTTGGATTTTGGCTTTGGGGTTTGTCGTTTAGTGTTTGGGCAACGCTGCACCCTCAGCCTCATAATTTAATAGAAGCTCGGTGAAGCAAATCCAATCAAACTCCATCATGTGTCTGTGCTTGGTACACAAATCAGTACCCGTTGACCCAACGAGTTGCAACACACCTGCCACACGAACCACACTAGCTTCCTCTCATGTGATTGCAATTAGTGTTTATTAGGGCACGGCCCCAAGCTCATATGCTACAGCTGCAAGAGTTTCATGGGACATTGCACGAACTCAAGTCTTACCCATGGGCCACTCAAACAGAAAGATTCGACATCAGTCATTCGTCTCTCTAGGTAGCATAAATGTAGTGTATTGAATACGTAACAGTTCCCACCAAGCCCAAACAAAATTCAATAGGAGCATGATATCAACTTCCACTTTGGGAGTACCCTAGAAACCCGAAGCCCCTTAGAACGGGCAGGAACCCTAATAAAGCCTAAACCCTTAAAATGGGGACCCTAAACCCTAAACCTTAATCCGTAAACCCCTAAATCCCTAAAAGCCGTAAACCCTAAAGCCCTAAACCCCTAAACCCCAAACCCTAGCCTGGTAAACCTGTGTCTCGGGAGGTGTCTGGGCATGAAACGCTCGGCTGGTGGGTGGTGGCCAAGGCCGGGCTAAGAGGGGCTCGCAAGTTTCAGGATTCACGGTTTTAGGCTTTAGGGGTTTAGGGTTGAGGGTTTGATTCGGGTTTAGGGGTTTAGGGGTTCAGGGTTGAGGCTTGAATTCGGGTTTAGGGGCTTAGGGCTTTAAGGTTTAAGCCTCCCCAGTACATTAAGAAGCCCCACACAGCCCCGAACCCGCTAAACTGCAGACTCAACTGACTCAACCCTAAACCCTAGAACACTCTGACTGAATAGCATGAATACACACCACTATTTAAACGTCATTTAAACGTCTCGTGGCGCCTCCGAAAGACCTTGATTAAACCCCTCAAAAAAACGCAGCGACAAAGAACCCAACTGCGACATAGAACAGCAACTCCAAGACACTGTACTAAAGCCACAACCCCACAGACCCTAAGCCGACAAACGTTAACGCCCAAAGCCATGAGAAAAGAAAAGCAAAAGTACTATAGAAGCCAAAAAAGTTACCATTAGTTACCAATATTTATTCCTTAGGGTTCCTTCTTATAACTATAGTAGAAACGGAGCCCAAAACCCTATTCTAATTATTAAGGCCCCTACATCACGAAAAGGGTAGTTCTCTAAATTAGGTTCTCTTTTGGTTTTGGGGCGACCTAAAAAGGGACCCCAATTTAGAGAACCACCCAAAAAGATGAGTAGGATTATTATTATTGCTATTATTATTGTTATTATTATTATTATCATAATTATGATTATATTGTTATTATTGTTATTATTAAGGCCCCTAATTACATCACGAGACGATGTCCAGGACTCTTCGGACCTCGAAGAGGCCCGGGCCCTGGAGCTCTTGGCCAAAGCCGCGCTGGACAAGCGCGGGCACCAGAAGGCGGCGCAGAGACGGTTTCGGGTTTTGGGTGCAGGGTTTAGGGGTTTAGGGGTTTAGGATTTAGATGTTTAGGGGTTTAGGGGTTTAGGATTTAGGGTTTAGGGATTCGGATTTGGGGTGTAGGGGTTGGCTTTATAGGTTCAGGGCGTAGATTTTTCGGGATTAGGGTGTAGCGGTTAGGGTTTAGGGTTAGGGTTCGGTATTCAGGATGTGGGGTTCAGGGTGCAGCGGGGGTTCTTTAGAGAGCCTGTGAACTTTATACGAAGAGGCTCTGAATGACGGGGGTTCTGAACAGGGTTTCATATGGGTCGTGTACGGCTGGAGGGTTTAGGGGTGTCGGGGTTGAGGGCAGTTTAGGATAGTTGGGGTTGAAGAGGTTGCGGGGTTCAGGTTTGACACAGTTTTTGTGGGTGACGTAGAACAGCACGATGGTATGGCAGCTGGCTGGCTAGCACTGCATGGTGCACCCTTTTTGAGCGCCTAAGGGTCATAGTTTATTTGCAGGGTCGAGGGACTTCGGAAGTGGGTACTAAGCAGAGTTGTAGGACCCTATTGGGGATCCTAGTTGGGGTTATGACACTTATAACCTATATCTCTCTCAAACAGAAATAACCGACCGCTTCAATCAGGCTCCAAGGAGGAACCCTAGTGATGCTCTGCTTTCTAGGGTCCAGGGAACCCGGAAAACCACGAAGCATGAGCCGAAAACCCAAGACCCAAGACTTGTCATCCCCGAAAAGCAAGGGTAGATCTTCTCGTTGCAGTAAACTCTACTGGTTACCGAGTTGGGATGTTTGCTAGTTTCCTTTGTTGTGAAGTACAGAACCTTTACGAAAAATCAGTTTTGGGGGGCTGATGAAATTGACAGTTGAGTTTAGCTAACGATATGAAGAAGTCTTTCCCCAAGATGTGTGGCTCAGTGTTTGGTTTTTGTCGGGAAACTTCTTCCAACAACTGATGCCTTGAGATTTTCAGTACCCTGAACCCTAAACTCCACGTTTAAGAACCTAGTATGGGCGCCATAGTAGGTTCCCTATTGTAAATATAGTATACGATACCCCAAAACCCTAAGGGCTTCAGGTTGGATTCCACCCTAAACCCCTGAAGTTCACCCTAAACCCTAAACCCTAAACCGAGCCCTGAAGTTCACAGGTCCTCCAGATTTTGGAATGGATCGGCTGGCGCCTTCGTGAGGAGGCGAAGATCGACCCGCGCGGTGTCGCTGGGCTGTGGACTTTAGTATTTAGGGGTTACGGTTTAGGGTTTAGGGGCTTAAGGGGTTTAGGGGTTGAGGGGTTTAGGGGTTTAGGGCTTCAGGGGTTCAGGTAGGGGTTTGGGGGTAGGGGTTCTGGGTTTAGGGCTTTAGGGCTTTAAGGTTTGGGCTTTAGGGGTTTAGGGGTGTAGGGGTTTTGGGTTACTTGGAGGGTCGGGGGACTTAGTAAGTAGCTAGTAAGTAGAGTTAGTACCCGCTTCAGGGATCCTAATATACAGGGGTCATGCTACTGATAACTCTATAAAGTTCCTTCTTACTAAGTCCTCCGATCCTGAGGGTACCCCAGCGCTGATCCTGCCAATAGTCGAATGGGCACTTTGTTGTTTTGACAACGATGATACTTAATGATCCCTACAAGGAAGAAGGATCCCTCATGGAAGGTCTTTGTTCATGATGGTAAAGGTGTGGTGTAGGTCTAGTCAAGCCTCGAACCGCTCCGAGTTCCAAAGCAGTAGCATATATCCCTAAACTCCCCCTAAACCCTAAACCCTAAACCCTAAACCCCTGAACCGCTAGACCCCTAAACCCTAAACCCATAAACCGCTAAACCCTAAACTCACCGTCATCCCAAAAACCATTCGCCACATCCCCGAGAACTGTGAAACCCCAAGCAACCCCGAAACCGACCAACCCTAAACTTCTACGTCTTCTCGGTCTCAGGATACCTGAGCAGAGCTGCCGAGACAAGCGGTGATCATCCTTTGAAACGAGTGCTTGCAGCTGTGAGATGTGGGGCTCCTGGCCCTACAGTTGATGACATGAATCCTACAATTCCCTGTAATAATAGTAATGATGATAATAATAGTGATAATTATAATGATAATGGTAATAATAACTATTCTTCTGGAAATAATAGTGAGAAGAAGAAATATACCATAATTCCCATAGTTTAGGGTCCTTAAGGTAATGCAGGATCTATATCATCAACAGTATCCCAGTCTAGATCAGGCACTCTTAGGAGACTCCGGGGATGTAAGCGGTGAAGCCTCGGGGACTTGGATCTGTTGAAGAAGGCCTCAACAAGCAAAGGTCGCTATATCCTAAGGACCAGATGTTAAAGCCTCTGTGTGTGTATGTATATACATATATATATATAGATATGTCTCTGTGTGTGTCTACAGAGTCTACATTTTACATACATGCGCACACAGGGATGTTAGCCCTGCTACTTGAAGATGCAGAGGACTTGGTAAGTCGGCTGAAGTAGAGCTGCAGCCCAAGCATAGCCGGCTTGCGAAGCATTGTACCCTAGACTCTAAACTCCAAACCCTCGTAGCCTCACCCCAGACTTCTGTCTAATCGGGCGAAATCCCTCGAGCTCTTAATTCAGGGACTCTTGCGCATGCATTCACGGACCTTATAGGGCCTGGCTACAGTGGGACATAGGGTTGTCGACGGAGCATCTCCGAGCCGCTCTTAGGATCTCCATAAAGGAACCATGTAGATTGGGTGTCTTCGTTGCGATGGCACTAGCTCGTGTCAGCAACTGGACCAGGGTTCCGGGTGTTGGCAGAAGGTTTTCGCGGCTTTGGCTTCTATTGCAGTTCGTGAGGGCTAGAGGGACTCTGCTATGCAGAACGAAAGCGTCGTATCATAGAAGCAAGGTAAGTAGAACTCCATGGGTAGCCTTTTTGTCTGCTTGTTCGGTGGGTCGGCTGTAACCGCGAACCTGAAAACATGTACTCGAGTCTCATATTCCCGATCCCCAGACTGCAAAGAGCAAGCGGCAACTTCAGAATCCAAGATCCCACCTTGGGGTCAATGGACTTCGCAAGTCCGATGAATAGTGGGTTGCTGTTATAGGAACGTAAGTTGAGTTACCATAATGGGGATATATAGTAAATAATAGGGTTTCCTTGTTCTAGTAACTTCTGTTTAAGTTCCTTCGCAGCAACCCAGAACATGGGGCCTCCGGCCTCAAGCTCAAGGCCTTGTACCCTAGACTCAAACCGAGAGTGTCCATGAGTTGAGGGATTTTGGCATACAGTAAACCTCCAAAAGTTGGAAACCAGATTAGGGTCAAGTGCTCTGACTCCCTATACATTACTCTTTAGGATGGAGGCTATTGGCTTTCCAACTTTTGGGCTTCGACTGTACTCTGCCAGATCGTGCAACTCTCCTTTGTAAGTAAGCTTATAGGTAAGATAGTCATAGCTCTAGCTGCAACCTGCCATGAATTCCGCGGTTCCTCCAAGTAATCCGATATCACGCGTTTGTCAAGGGCTTACAGGTGCTAGGCTTGGGTTCGGGACAACTAAGCAACGGTTGACTAGGCTCGAGCGCTCGCCGGTGAAAGGAGATAGCTTTGCACCCTCCCTTGCGAAGATCATGTTCCGCGTTGCGAGCATCGCAGCCGCCGTCTGCCTGGCCCTTCACGGTGCTGGCTGCTTCCTCCTCCCCAGCCAGCTGGTGAAATGCGCAGCTCACAAAGAGTTGCGCGCGGCGGCGGGGCAGCCAAGTACCTAGGCAGGCCATTCACATCGTTTTTTTGTTTATGGACCCTTCTTTATTGAGAGGACCTTGTTTCCAAAGATCTGTCCGAGTGTGAGTCAGTCTAAGGCCCGAAAGCCTTGAAACTCCAAACTTCCTAAACCCTGAACCTCTGAATCCTGAACCCAGACATCTGGGAGGATCCAAAAAGTAGAGCCCTTCTAAGTCTAAAGGGGGTTCCGAAAAAGTACCCTTACTGCGGTTGATGATATAAATCCTGCATTGCCCATAAAAAGGAATATACCATAATTCCCATAGTTTAGGGTCCTTATAAGGAAATGTTTAAGGATTTATATCAGCCCTAAACCCTAAACCCTAAAAGTATGGGTTCCCCCAAAGCTTGCTTGGGGGTCTCAGGCACCCTCACGGGCACCTTCGAGCCTTTTCCCTGGAGTCCGCTGGCTGTCGGCGCAGCGCTTGGGCTGCTGATCCTTAGAAGCTGCGTTGGGAAGCTTTTAAATTTAAGGGTTTAGGGTTTAGGGTATTATTATTTTTTTGTGGGAGAATGAAACCCTCCTGAACGCTGAAAGTTTTAAGCTTTCTCAGATGATGAATCCCTCCCCAACGCTGAAAGTTCATCATATTTTTTTGGGGGAATGAAACCCACTTTAACGCTGAAGGTTTACACCTTCTTGTGGAACCCTCTTCAACACTGAAGCCCTATAAACCCTAAACCCTCAATCGTCCCTAAGCCCTAAACCGTAAAACCAAACCAAATCCTAAACCCTAAACCCTAAACCAAACCCGAAGCCCTAAACCCTAAACCCTAAACCAAACCCTCCATCGTTTTTGGGTCCTCTGGCCTGGGCAACTCAGGATCTCCGTTGCCACGGCAACACCGGCCCTTGCCACGGATCTGGCGACTTCGCTCTCCACTTACATACGAGTTTTAATCAATTCTAAACCCTAAACCCTAAACCCTATGCACATAAAAAAACCTAAGCCCTGAACCCTAACTCTAAACCCTACACCCCCTAAATACTTAGGTACTTGGGGTTTAGGGCTTGGGGTTTAGGGTCTCGTGGCTCTGGCCCAGATACGTTTTTTTTGCATTACTGAAATGACTAAAGTCATACAGAGGTCTTAATACGCAGAAGGGCTTTCTGTTTCTTTTGGAGGGGCTTGTATAGTGTAGTAATAACTGTAGTAAGGAACGCTATGGACTAGTGTTAGTCAAAGTTGGTATGTTCCTCAAGTATCATGTTTCATGGTTATTTTAATATCAACCCCTGAGACTTTAGAAGAACAGGCTACATGTTTTCATTGTGGGTCGAAGGAGCGTGCAGGTGACAAAGCAACCTTCAGTGGAACAACGTTGGTTGGGTTCTTTGCGAATTAACACTTCTGTTAAACGCAGTTTGGAAATTCAACCAGACTTCTCCTGCTGTTCTGAAGTTTTACCCTTCTGCTTTTCCTGACAAAAAATCCCTAAACCCCAACCCTAAACCCTAAACGCAAAAGAACCTGAGCATTTGGGGCAGTAAGGAGAAGAGCCAGGCATCCTTCCAGGCCAACTGCACTGCCTGCCATGTCGGCGGTTTGCTAGGCTTGCAGAAGAAGGAATCCCTCGTCGAATACCGAAAGTACGACGTCGAGGCCATCATCCCTAAACTTTAAGCCGTAACTCAAAAACCCTAAAGCCTAGACCCTGAAGCCTAAAGCCTAAACCCCAGACCCTACAGCCTAAATCCTAAACCCTAGACCCCTAACCCTGAACCAGGCCATCATCACCCGGGTGTCCGACGACAGGGGTACAACTCCGGCGGTCCGGGAGAAGATGCGGCCCGACAACTTCGAGGACGTGGCGAACTATGTCTACAGCAAAGCTGACAAGTGGTGAGCTGCTTGAGGCACTGAACACAAAGTGCTAATCCTTTTAATCACAATTACTATTTCGCATTGTTTTCCGTAGTTGCATGCTCAACTTTTCCCGGCGCCGTTCAAGAGAGACTGGCGACCAGCCCAATTCGCGGCATGTTCCCTAGTTGAATGCTGCGGGTTTTCGCAGTGGTCCTAGAGGAGTCCTAGAGCAGTCTCTTCTATGTCCAGCCCAAGAGGGTATGCGAACCTCGCTTGGCCTATCAGGATGCACGACGCTCGATCGACTGCTACCGTAGTTGAAAAAAGTTACTTCAGAGTCTGTGATTATTCGCATTTGTTAACTACTCTTTTGCTAGCTGTTACTGGCACAAGATGTATGCTACAATGATACTGGTCGAGTTGAACTGCTGCTGCTGCTGCTGGTCCTGCCCCTATTATTCTTATTACTACTACTACGACGACTACTACTGCTACTACTCCTCCTACTCCTCCTCCTCCTCCTACTACTACTACTACTACTACTACTACTACGTGGTACTACTACTACGTGGTACTACTACTAC
>CAJNJA010010213.1:0-14334 GCA_905231915.1 Symbiodinium necroappetens
GGGGATCATCCCACCTAGCTTCTTCCCACCCTTGGGAGCCCTAAACCCTAAACCCTACTTGGAGGCCCAGGGGACTTAGTAAGTGGGTTATAAGTAGAGTTATAAGTACCCTAACTGGAGTTACCCTAATTATAACCCTACTTATAACCGACTTACTAAGTCCCCTGGGCCGCCAAGTAGGAGCCCTGTGAGACTTCGAGGCCCGTGATTCCGACGTCCCCGGGCGTCAAACTCCATAAGCCCTACGCCCGTGAAGTCTGAAATGTAATCCAAGACCCACTCAAGAGAAGCTCACAGTTTTGCATGCAGACCTAAACCCTTAACACTAAACCCTAAACCCTCAACCCTAAACAATACCAGCTCCAAAGATAAACAAGCGTAAAGCTCTCGAATCGGCGAGCTAATGCTCGGGAATATGCTTGCATTTGTGGAGCCAACATGCATAGCCGTCCTTGACCAAATGGCGGCTAAGGTTCCTCAGCGAAGCTCACAATGCACGCAGATGTACTGCATGCTGGAACATAAAACCCAGGATCCGAAACTAACTAAGGCATTTTTTTGCAACAAGGATCCTGAACTAACTAAGGCATTTTTTGCAACAAGGATCCGAAACTAACTAAGGCATTTTTTTGCAACAGGGATCCTAAACTAACTAAGGCATTTTTTGCAACAAGGATCCGAAACTAACTAAGGCATTTTTGGCAACAAGGATCCTACATTGTACATGCTCTGGCCACTGGTTTTGTGAAACGCAGCTGTGCAAGAGTGACTCTCTCGTGTGGGGATCCACACAGAGACCTTCAACCCTAAACCCTTTAAGGAACCGTTATAGATCCCCGAAAGGAACCCCTATAGATCAAAGGTATGGTAACTTAAATAAAATAAGTTCCTAAACCCTAAACCTAAACCCTACTATGGCAGCTTAAACTAAGTTCCTTTACGGGAGCGCAGGGTATGCTCGGCAGCCTTACTGGACGTGCCTGTTCTAGGCTGAGAGAAGCGAAAGGATAGCGCAAACCCCACATGCTTCAAAGATTACCACGGTTTAGGGTTTATAGGGCTTAGGGTTTTGGGTTTAGGGATTAGGATTTTACACACAGTGTGTCAGCAGTCCTGAGCTTGCCTAAAGGGGAATTTGGGGATAGACCGGTGCGTCATGGCCTTTGCAATCCACGCAGTATCTAGTTATCTAGTTCCCAAGCGAAGTTCTCAAGGCATGAGAGATGCATACGAACAGGAGCAAGGTGCCAGTTCTGAAAGGTGAGATCATGCAAGCATCCTAAACCCTAAACCCTAAACCCTAAAATCTCTGATTCTGATGGGTGCCAAGCCAGACACACTTAAAACCTTACCTATAGTCTCCATTGTAGTTCCTTTTTTTGGTTTAACCAATTTTATATAAAGGATCCTAAAAGGTAACCCCAAAAAGGAACTACAATGGAGACTATAGGTAGCATCAAGCCCAAATAGGGGCCCGAGCTGCAAAGCCCAAGCCCGAGCTCTGAACCCCAACCAAACCCAAAGCAACCCTAGAGAAACCCTGGTTTAGGGTTTAGGGCTTTAAGGTCTAGGGTTTAGGGCTTTAAGGTTTAGGGTCTAGGGCTTTAAGGTTTAGGGTTTAGGGTTTTAAGCTTTAGGGTTTAGGGCTTTAAGGTTTAGGGTTTAGGGCTTTAAGGTTAAGTTTAGGGTTTAGGGCTTTAAGGTTTAGGATTTAGTGTTTTAAGGTTTAGGGTTTAGGGCTTTAAGGTTTAGGGTTAAGGGTTTTAAGGTTTAGGGTTTAGGATACCAAAACCCGAGAACTCTCCTCCAACCCGACCTCAAAAGGCGGGGGTCGAGGAGTCTCGAAGGTCCCTGGGCCGTACATGAAAACCCTTCAGGGTTTAGGGCTTAGGGTCAAAACCTCCGCTGTGCATCTTTCTAAGGGCTCGCAATGCTAGCCAGGAGCGTCTTTCTTAGGTTTTCACTCTTAGCTTTGTGACTTTGCTACTAGTGCGAGGGGTCGAGGTGGTTGTAGTTCTCTAACTGGCCCAGGCTACTTGTCACCAGGTCGTTTGTCAAATGAGCCAGAATATGCATCCTGTCAGCTGGCATGACAGGCGCGAAAGTTCTGGTGGCGCACTTGCTGCCCCAGGCAACTCTGTCCTGCCACAGAGTTGTGGCAGGAACGCCCTTCTTGTGAAAGTTTGGTTTCCCACCGAACTCGGCGATCAACAAAAATATAGGTGTCTCGAGGAAGAACGAGAAAACTGATAAGCGCCACACATTGTGCGATGTGTGGCATTGTGGATTTTATGTGGTGCTTTGCACAATCTTCTTGGGAACACGCTCCTTGGTTTTCGCGGCCGCGGCACAGTGACAGCGCGAAAAAAAAACGGAAAACAACACCAGCTGCTTTAGCCATACCGACCCCGCGGTTGGCAAATTCGTTAATTGAAAGTTTAGGGTTTAGGGTTTACCCATAGGCTCCTTAGTAGTTCCTTTTTTTGGGATTACCTTATAGGGTTCTAAATATAAACCACAAAAAGGAAGTACTTATAGGAGCCTATGGGTAGGGCCTCCCCTCGCATCCGGCTCTCTTGGAGTGGTGTTTTTTTTTGTGCTCTCCCTGATCTTCTGGTGGCACTGTGGGAGCACGCTGCGGAGACACATCTTAGGGTTTAGGGTTTAGGGGTTTAGGGGTTTAGGGCTTAGGATTTAGGGTTTAGGGCGTGGTGCCAAACATCAGGATGACCCCCTGCTTGAATAACGGATCTTCCCATGGCACAGCACAAAATGAGGCCAACGGGATTCCCGAATCAAACCCGACAGAAAGCCGATGAGCTTAGAAGAAATGCGGTCCCTGAGCTCTTAAGGGTTTAGGGTTTAGGGTAGAAGAATGCGGTCCCTGAGCTCTTAAGTCCTAAACCCCTGCAAAACCCTCTAGAGCCCGAGCTCTGCAACCCATGCGCGAGATCTCTATGCCAGCCATCCAAGGTGCTGCAAGCACGGTACTAGCCTTCAGGGAGCAGTGCTAGGAGAGGGTGGTGTGTTTGGAACCTAGGTTGCGAGGCTTGAACCCCGAACCCTAAACCCTAAACCCCAAACCCTAAACCCTAAACCCCAAACCCTAACCCCGAAACCCTAAACCCCAAACCCTAAACCCCAAACCCTACACCCCAAACCCTGAACCCTAATGAACCCTTACAACGTGCTTGCTAAAGGGGTCGGGACTCCGGGAGGATAACCTGAGATGTTGAAGCAGCCTAATTCACTTATTCCCTTCTCCTTGGGGCATATTGTTAGGGTTTTGGGGTTTTGGGGTTTGAGGTTTTTGGTGCCTATGGTTTTGGCTTTAAGGTTTGGGGGTTTAGGGGGTTTAGGGCTCCTGTGCGCCTATAATGGCTATTAATTTTCTTATTGTAATATATCATAAATATTCTTTCATAAAATAAAAGTAGTATCAACCAACATATCAGCCACCATATTAGGGCTTCTGGGCAATCACGGTCTAATACGGTATAGCCTTCAGTTGCAAACCCAAAGAGTCGCTCACCAAAGCGGCAAAAAAAGCGTGAACTGCTGAATGACATCCTGAAATAGGCCATCGAAAGCATACACCCCAAAAGCAAGGACCCTGCACCCTAAACCTCCAAACCCCTAAACCCCTAAACTCCCTAAATCCTAAAACCCTAAAACCCCAACAGCGTAAACCCTAAACCCTGAACCCTAAACCTCCAAACCCCTAAACCCCTAAACTCCCTAAATCCTAAAAACCCCAAAACCCCAACAGCGTAAACCCTAAACCCTGAACCCTAAACCCCTAAACCCCTAAACCCTAAACCCCAAAACCCTTAACCCAAAAACCCCCAAAACCCCAAAAGCGTAAACCCTAAACCCTGGTTCAAGCCCCACCTGCAGCGGGGAACGTGGTACAAGGACGCCATGCAGAAGATTCCATGAAACCTGGCGCTTTTGTGGGCTCTCGTTTGGGGTTGGATTAGGGGTTTAGGGTTTAAGGGTTTTTATCGTTTAGGGGCTTAGGGTTCAGGGTTTAGGGTTCAGGGTTTGGGGTTGAAAGGCTTGATGTTTCGGGTTTCGGGCTTTTGGGCTACCCATAGGCGCCTTAGTAGTTCCTTCTTGGGATTACCTTGTAGGATGCTGAATATGAGCCACAAGAAGGGACTACTTAGGAGCCTATAGGTATATGATCTTCCTGTAACTATACGAGAATATGTCCACCGAACTCCGTAGGGTTTAGGGTTTAGGGGTTTAGGGTTTAGGGCTTAGGGTTCTGCAGTTCCCAACCCTTACAGAGGAAAACTTAAACCCCCTTTCGAAGCAGCCGGCTTGCTTCCTATGAAGCTAGCCACCGCCGTAAACACCCTAAACCCTTAAGCCCCTAAACCTCCTTAAGCCCCTAAACCCTTAAGCCCCCTAAGCCCTAAACCCTTAAGCCCCTAAACTTAAGCCGAGCAGAGTTGCTTCCTGGGAAGGTTCAGGTTCTCAAAGTGGCAGAGATGCACCGCACAGGCGCTGGTCTCGATCGCCGCTTGCACGAAGCTCTGGCAAGGGTCAAAGCCTGGTCTGTGGCGGTTCTCTTGGAAGGGTTCGATTTAGGGTTTATGGCTTAGGATTTAGGGTCAAGGAATTAGTGGTGTAGCATTTAGGGTTTAGGATTTAGGTTTTAGGGTTTAGGATTTAGGGTCTAGGGTTTAGGATTTAGGGTCTATAGGGTTTAGGGCTTAGGCTTTAGGGTTTAGGATTTAGGGTTTAGGATTCAGGACTCCTCTACGGGATCCATTTAAGGGTTCGCTTAGCGCTTCTTTCCTGGGTTCTTTGAAGGGTGCTGGTCTGGGGTCTACAGGGTTTGGGTTAGGACTTGGGGTTTAGGGTTTAGGGTCTACAGGGTTTGGGTTAGGATTTACGAGTTTCGGATTGTAGGGTATAGAAGATAGAATCGAGTCCACAGAAGTCTGAACAATTAGTAAACCTGACTCCTTGCTGTCGCTATGCAATTCTGTTACTACATACTTTACCTTGTTGACATTGTGAAGGTCTCTATATTACCTATAGGCCCCTAAGTAGTTCCTTTTTGGAATTACATTCTAAATATAAACCATAAAACGGAACTACTTAGGGGCCTATGGGTACATCATGGTCCAGGGTTTGAAATTTTCCGCAAGGTTGCACACTTCTGCACCTGCAGGCCTTCTGGGGATCAAGGAGTTCAACAAGCGGGGGCTTAGACCCTGCTGTCGTTTTTATGGTCTTTACAAACGTGCCATACACATCTTAAGCTTAAGCTAAAGATTAGGCATGTAGTTGGCAGCAGCTAATTTCTCGATTGTAATCTTAAGACTCTGAACTCTGTTAAAATGTGCCTATAAATAATAAGCACCCCGTGAGGACCATATGGAAAATCAGTGACAAGTTTCGGTACCCTATGCTCACGTCCTAATCTCAATGCCCTCCCACTCACTTCCGCGATGCCCAAGACAAAAAGACTCAGCCTCATGCTACTACGACCTTATATAGTAGAACCCAACTAACCGAGAAACTAAAACCTGTAAGGGAACGCTTACGAAACCCCCTAGGCCCTAAACCTTAAGCCCAGCTAGCAGTGGGCTACGCTTGCACCACGATTCGAAATTACCATAGTAAGGAAACTCTATTGAACTCTATTGTTTACAGTGGTAACTTAGATGAAGTTCCTGGACAAGAACCCGGTAACCAAGATTCGGAAGGGTCCGCAAAAAAGCCCAGCCAAGGTGCCCTCGCATGCGCAGCCCATGCGCCTGAACGATGCCAGATCCCTTCCCGAGCCACAGCCTCGTGTTGCACAGCAAATCTTTTGGCTGCCGGTGCTGTACTGAAGTTTTCTGTGCTTGCAGGTTGGGTTTCATGCATCAGAATTTCACTCGTCTATAGTCTTGACGCACTGCGTGCAGACTTCAAAGACTCTCTAAGCCCTAAGCCCTAAACCCTAAACCTTCTATCAAAGACTTGATCGTCCTTCTGGGGGTAGTCTCATGTTCGCATAAGGCAAGGTTTCTTTATCTGTGCAGGCTTGTTCGTTTTTGAAGCGGAGCCTTCACCCAACATCTGCATGAAACCCTAAACCCCAGACCCCTAAACCCTAAAGTTTGGGGGGTATTAGGGTGTCGGGTTTTTGTGCTTGGGGTTTAGGGTTTGGAATCGAAATGGCAATCCCTGTAAGGCACTTAGGCTTGGATTCGGGGCTTCACGGAAAGACCTTACCCGCACACCGTATCGAAACAAACGTGCAGACCTTGCCAAACTGCACTCACTACCTCTCACCGGGCAGCCTGCATCCAGCAGTCGTAAGTTGGATTGCGCAGAGTGCGGGAAGGAGTCGCGGACGGCTTGCCTCAAATGGGACTTTCCGAAAATTAGGGTACCTTATTTTGGGGTCCTTTTAATAAGGATCCTACTATTTAGGGTACTATATTTTAGGGTCCCCTTTTTTCGGAAACCCCCAAATGGCTTCGGGGCTCCGTTCAGAAGTAAGGTTTGGTGGGTGGGCTTGACCTTGGAGGACTCGAACATCGGTACAACCTAGCCCTTCATTGAAGCTTGCTGCAATTCAGCCCTGTGCATTGCTAGGGTGGAAAGTGAAATTTTGATGGCAATGGCTATGGTGACGACGACTATGGCGATTTGGACGATGATATTGACCATAAGCCTCCATCTCTATTAAACATAGAACCCAGCTACCCAAAATGGGGCATCATGGTGACGATGGCGGTGGTGATGCCGTTGACTTGATCCGTCCGAAGTAAATGAAATCTGCTGATGGCTGTGATGGTGCTGACAGGCATGATTCTCGTCGTCGTTGTGATGACGGAAACGTCGACGACAGGGGATGGTGGTGATGGTAGTACAAGCATATCCATAGTGATGATAACTACTACAATACTCGCAATATGTGTGTAATGGTGGATGAAGTGGTAATGATGACCATGGTGCCGATGATTGCCTTGGCAATGACATGAACACTTTTGTTCTTCATGGTGACGGGAGGAATGCTTGTGATGATGCTGCGGTTGTTACGCTGACGGCCTTGGTGCCGGTCGCATGAATTCTGATGCAGGCGGTGCTACTTGAGAAGCACAGGTGATTTTATTGCTTATGAGCCTTAATGGGCCTTAATGATTAGAATAGGGTTTTGGGCTCCTTTATTATAGTATATTTGTAATAAGGAACCCTAACCCTAACACTAATATTGGTTATTTTTTAGGCTTCTATATATTGGGCCTGGGGCGTGGGGTGGGCCTCCGAAACTGGGACACTGCAGACGCTGCCGCTCCAAGAAACAGCCCGGATTGCCCAACACCCCTTGATTTAGTGACAAAAATCCTTTAGGGTCAGGGTTTAGGGTTAAGGGCTGCGCCAACCTACAGAAAAAAAAGCTTCAGGAGCTTCCGACGGGGTGCAAGAAAAGGTCTCGCGCATGCTTTGCTGTAGACTGTCTTTGTGCCATGTCGGAGAAGGCCTGGCTTTTGCTGGACTTTGAAGTAACCAGGGAGAAAAAAGCATGGACTTTTTATTTATAATGGTTCCTTTAAGGAACAGGTCCAAAAAAAAGTATTCAAGTATGATACTCTAAAACCCAGTTTGTCCAAGATGTCAAGGGCTCTGAGGCGCTCTCCAGGAGTAGCCGGGCCCAAGAGAACACATATGGGTAGGTCTCTAAATTAGGGTCCTTCTTTGGGTCTCCAAAGTAGTACGGTGGACTTATAAAATGGACCTTAAAAAGGGACCCTAGTTTAAAAACCAACGAACAGGCTTCAGTTACGCTCTCTCATCAGTGTCTGCAGAGGCTCAATTGGAAGGGCTTGGGCCGTTTTGGAGTGCAAGCGGCTCCCTGTTAAAGCCTAACCAACCCTAAACCCTAAACCTTCAGCCCTAACCCACAAACCCTTGTTGACTTTTGGCGGTCCGATTTTGTTGAGTTGCTAGAGGTATCAAACCATCACTACCACACGCCCGCAGCTCTAAAGCCTAAGCTCTCAACTTTCAGATACCAGCTCAAACGTCTTAGGGGTTTAGGCCATTTAGGGTTTTCCTGTGACCCCCAAACCCTACAACATCCTACAAAATAGTAGGTTATGACACCTTAGAAAGACGGTAGAACCCATAAAACGGTAGGTTGTTGGATCCCCAAGTTCGGTTCCAACTCTCTGAGGATTGAAGGCTTACTCAAAGTGTTTGCCAACAAACGGTTTAGGCTTTAGGGTTGAGGGTTCAGGGGTTTAGGGTTTAGGGATTTAGGGGTTTATAGGGTTTAGGGGTTTAAGGTCTAGGGCTTAGGGGTTTAGGGGTTTAGGGGTTAGGGTTTAGGGTTTAGGGTCCCAACATGGAAAACCACGCATACGCCCAAGCAATCGAGCCACATCTAGGCCCTCCACCAATGCTTATCTCCCTGGTTCTCAGTAAGGAATGGGGGAATGGATCCCTATGATACCCTGAAGGTGCCTATAGTAGTCCCAATAACCCATTCCCCCATTCCCTACCAAGAACCAGGGACTTCTCCCTAACCCGAAACCCTAACCCCTAAACCCCTAATTCCTAAACCCGAAGAACCAGGGAGTTATTCCACCGAGGGGCCGGAACGGAGGCTGCATAGGCCTCCGCCGACTCCTTGACGTAAGCCGAGTTGGTGCTCGGCCCTGCGTCACCCGGATAGTGCGACACAAAGCCGCAAAGCCCTAAATCACAAATCAAGACAAACCCATCCTAAACCCTAAGCCCTAGACCCTAAAATAAATACGAGCCCCTATACAAAGCCTATACGTAGAGAGAAGGCCTAATTAGCACTGTTTTTGCTGCTGAGGGTTCTGGCTCGGGTCTTGTAAACTAAACCCTAAACCCTAAACCCTAAACCCTAAACTCTTCTGATAGCTGTTCCAGGCCCTGGGATCTGAGTCTCTCCTTCGAGAACCCCAGGCCCAGCCTGGGGGTTTAGGGGTTCCTTTAAAGGGATCTAGCTTAGGGCCCCTTTAAAGGGATCTATATAGGGTTCCTTTAAAGGGATCTATAAGGGTTTAGGCTTTAGGGTTCATGGTTACAGAAACCCATGCAGAAAATCGCGCGCGAAGCCTCAAGTCGGTGGCTGGGTAAGTGGAAGAGCACTGGTAAGACAAATTGATAAAACAAAGGTTTAGGGTTTAGGGTTCAGGGGTTTTAGGAAATAGGGGCAAAGGTTTTAGAGACAAGGGTCATGGGTCTAAGATGTCGACTTGACTCGCGGAGAGATTGATTTTGGCGTGGAGGCCATGCGCTCCCGTATCCGCAGTTAATGTAGAAGCCTTAATAAGTAGAATAGGTTTATATGGTGTATATTATGCTGTAATTTTAATAAGAACCCCGCCCTACCGCACCCAAGACTAAGTTTATCCCTACGGGCTCAAGACTAAGGTTTATCATGCTATAACTAGCAATAAGAAGCCCCCTACCGCACCCAAGACGAAGTTTATCCCTATGTATACGGGTTCAATTACCTACGAACCCTAACTTCACTCTATACCACCAAGGTTCCCAAATCTGAAACCCTAATTATTGGCCGCATGAACCCATTGGGTCTTGAACAAGTTGAACCCTGGGCTTGTAAAGTTGGCAAGGGGCTTTCTAGCCTTATGGCCTTCGGCGTGTTGGATACTTCTGCTAAGAGGAGTCAGGCTGGTTAGACGTAGCCAAGCTTTAACCGCAACTTCAGTCGGGGTTAGCTGGCCCAAGACCTCGAATCCTACAGCTTTGAAGATCGACGCCAAACCCTACGCCATAAGAAAAGGAATGACTCCTGCTCGATTCCGCATCGGAGGCACTTGCGAAACAAATTTAATGACCACAAAGGACCCTAGGCCTCCTGCTAACAGCATGGATTATTTCAAACAATAGAGACCACTGCCCCAAGGTGCCCTACAACCGCAAAACTCCATAAAACCAATCTGCCTGCAGACGGGCCGGCGGGCAACGTCCCTGGTTGAATGACTCCCCAATTCCGGGCCACAAGGAGTGTGGACTCGTAACCGAAGATGTCCACCTTTGGTGATTTCAGGTTCCACTTAGCCACCCCCCCCAGTTGGGGTTGGGGGCTTGGGGGTTAGGGTTTAGAGTGGGGGTTTAGGGCCCCCACTGCATCCTGAACCCTTCAACCCGAAGCCTACATGCAAAGCTTAAACCCCTCAACCTGAAGCCCAAAGCTCTCAACCTGAAACCCCCAACCCCAACTGGGCCCTCAAGCAGAATACGCGGAAACCGCAACGCTGAACCCGGGTGGGGTCTTGCAGGGATCTCCGCGAATTACCCGAAGATGAAGCGAGGAGCGTAGCAGGGCTTTTAGGATGGGGTTTTTTGTGTGGTCACTGGCTGTACCAGCTGCTTCAAAGGCTCTAACAAGGTCGGCACAAAAAGGCTTTGGGGACTCAGGGCCTGAGGGGCTAAGCTATACGCAATAACTTATACACAAGGCAGCTGTAGCTGTGTAGTAATATTACAAGTAGGAGCCAGTCGAAGTACTCGTAACCCGACTTCTAGCTACCCACGAACCTCCAAGCAAGCCGCCGCACCACCTATATAAACTGCTACAGGGAGTTCACTAACGCCATATAAGATGCCCCCTAAACCCTAAACCCTAAAAGCCCTAAAAAGCCCTACACCCTAACCCCAAAACCCTAAGCCCTAAACCCAAAACCCTAAACCCTAAAACAGCGTTGGACGAGCCAAGGCGCGCTGGTCGGCGAAGCCACGACATGGAAGCCGGCAGACGTCAGAAACTCGGTAAGCTCCTGCTAAGGCTTACGGTTTAGGGCTTAGGGGTTTAGGGCTTTAGGGTTTTAGGGCTTAGGGTTTAGGGTTTTAGGGCTTTAGGGTTTTAGGGTTTAGGGCTTAGGGTTTTGGGTTTAGGGAATACCCCTTACTTCAGGAAGATACCTTAAATTATAGGGGGCCTTAATACGATGATTTCAGGTGTATATTTCCTTATTCAGGGGTATTGGGCTCTCTGGGTAAGGCTTAGCAGCTGTTTCTTGCAGGGCACTATGGAGTTTTATAGGGTAGTTATTGCTGGACTTCTGCGGTATTTCATAAGTCGAAATACTTTCAAAAACTCGCCCATAAAGATGCCACCAGGTCTGCATTTTTGGTACTTTAGTTTGTGGAATTCCCCAGGGTTGAGGGCAACTGTGGAGCCTCTTGAATCTAACCGGCAGGGCTTAAGCAGGCCTCTGGGCTAATGTAATATAGGGGCCTTAATAATTAGAATAGGGTTTTGGGGGTTCCTTATTATAATTTAATTATAGTATAATATACCCCAAATCCTATTCAAATGATTATAAGGCCCCTATAGTAGGGAGTGTAAGCTTGGGAGGTTATGCTTCGGAGAGTTCTGCGGCTTTCAGAGTTGTCCTATTTCTGTCGGTTTGTAGTTATTCTCGGCTTGGGGTCTCAGGTCTGTGGACGTAGACATAGCATTGCAGAATTTCTTGAGTCTTGACAGATTGATACAACTGCCCAGGCTATACTGCAAAGCCCAACGCACCCGAACCTGAAACCGCGGCCCGCCCGCGGCAACACCCCCGACATCCGGAGAGCCTTCACCCTCAAAGCCGCAACTCGAGCCCATCAACCCCAGTGCCCAGTTTGAATTGAACCACATCGATTTTCTACAGACTCCTAAAAGCATTAACCCTAAATCCTAGACTCCTAGACTAAACCCTAAACCCTATAAACCCAACTCCATCCCGTCCATAATGCGGGTGAGCTTTTTCACAGTAGCCTATTTCAATATGGAGCAATAACAGGCACAAGGGCCCAACACTGCAGGACGTAAAATCTTCATTGCAGATTCTCAAGGGAACCCATATAACCCCTAAATCCTTAAAATCCGAAGTGCCCAAGCCCGAAACCCCAGAAAAGGCTACTACTCCCACGTTTCGATGCCTCGGCAGGCATGTTGTTGACCCAGCAGCCATCCGGGTGCAGAAGATCTTGCCTTAATCCTAAGCCCTAAACCCTCAACCCTAAGCCCTCAACCCCAAAACCCCACCTTAATCCCAAAGAACCTACCTTTTTAAGGACTTATATATAAAGAATCTGTAATAAGGAACCCTAAAAAGGTAGGTTCTTTGGGGTTAAGGCAAACCCTAAGCCGAGCCTTTGGGATCTTTGCTGGATGTTTGAGGGGTTCGCTCAGGATCCTAGAAGGGTTAGGTTCTAGGGTTTAGGGGTTTAGGGGGTTTGGGGTTTAGGGGTTTAGGGTTTAGGGGTTTAGGGGGTTTGGGAGTTTAGGGTTTAGGGGTTGTAGCTTCAAGGACTTCTGGAAGGGTTTGCTTAAGGGGCTCCATTAAAAACAAAAAGAGGTTCTATAATGGTTATGCAGGAGCTATTGGGAGATCTTTCCTCAACAAAGTTGGGTCAGGGCTTCAAGTTTTGTTTATAGATATAGATAGATTTATGATATATATATACCCATATGTGTATATGAAAAGTACATATACAGCATTTACATAGGGTGTAGAATAGAATCTAGGGTCTTGGCTACACAAAGACCCAGTGGCCTACTGATCCTTGACACCTCCTTGTGCTGTTTCGGGTCCCAGAAATGCCATTGCGTCGAACAACAGTTTAGGGTTTAGGTTTAGGGTTGGGGCCGGTTGGGGCACACCCCAAAACCCATAATAACCCTAAACCCACCCCAAAACCCTAAACCTTCCAAACCATAAATTCCAAAACCCCAAACCCTAAACCCCTAAACCCCTAAACCCCTAAACTTCCAAACCTCTAAACCCCCAAACCCCCAAACCCGAAACCCCAAAATGGCACGCAAAGACCAAAAAGTGGATCCAGACCTGAGGGGGCGGGAGAAGGTCTGGGCTTCCGGGTTAGTGATAAGGGATTTAGGGATTTAGGATTTAGGGTTTTAGGATTTTAGGGCTTAGGGATTTAAGGATTTAGGGTTTAGGGATTTATGATAAAGAGTGCTTAGGAAATCGGGCTTAGGAATTAGGAATTAGGGTTTAGGGTTTCGGAATTAGGGTTTAGGAATAAGGGATTTAGGGATTTAGGATTTAGGGTTTTAGGATTTTAGGGCTTTGGGGTTTAGGGATTTAAGGGTTTGGGATCTAGGGTTTTAGGATTTTAGGGCTTTGGGGTTTAGGGATTAGGGTTTAGGGTTTTAGGATTTTAGGATTTAGGGATTTAGGATTTAGGGTTGTAGGATTCTAGGGCTTAGCCGCTTAGGGATTTAGGCACTTAGGGATTTAGGGATTAGGGATTTAGGCGTCCGGGTTAGTGCTAAGGGATTTAAGGATTTGGGATTTAGGGTTTTAGGATTTTAGGGCTTTGGGGTTTAGGGATTTAAGGATTTGGGATTTAGGGTTTTAGGATTTTAGCGCTTTGGGGTTTAGGGATTTAAGGATTTGGGGATTTAGGGTTTTAGGGTTTTAGGGCTTAGGGACTTAAGGATTTAGGGTTTAGGGATTTGGGGTTTAGGGTTTTAGGGCTTAGGGATTTAGAGATTTTGGGTTTAGGGGTTTTCACGGTTTTAAGGCTTGCGCTAGGGCTTAGGTTAGGTGTAGGCTGCGTATTGCGAGTGGGCCCTCGACCCTAAACCCTCAACTCTAAACCCACGGGTTGGTCGATCCGGGGATGGTGCCGGCCCAGTGTACGGTGTGGACAGACTATCCAGCTGAGAAAACAATAATAAGGAACCCTGAAAAGGTAGGTTCTTTGGGGTCCAGGTAAGCCCTGTACTAAACCGTAGACGGCGAAGACCCCGAGCACCAGGCATGCTCCCAAGTAAATTGCCCGTGGATGGTCAGTACCCATAGGCCTCTAAGTAGTTCCTTTTTGGGATTACCTTATAGGATTCTAAATATAAACCACAAAAAGACACTACTTAGGGGCCTATGGGTAAGCCCTAAGCCCCAAACCGCAAGCATAAACCCTTGAACCCCTCTAACCCCAAAGATCAGAAACCGGCAGCTTTTCGCTTTTCGGTGTCTTCGAACCCCTGGTGCCTCAAGCATCTCCATCTAGCATAACAAGGATCTACAGTAAATAACTTTCCTCATTACGGTAACTTAAACTGAATTCTTTAGCAAGACCCCTAGACCCTAAACGCAACCCAGTGAGGCCCCAAACCCTACCTATAGTCTCCATTGTAGTTCCTTCTTTGGTTTAACCAATTTTATATGAAGGATCCTAAAAGGTAACACCAAAAAGGAACTACAATGGAGACTATAGGTAGTGTTTAGGGATGTAGAGGTTAGCACCTTTTGGGGGTTTCCGGTCGAAGATTGTCTTGAAAAGGGAGCATCAGTTTGGGTGCCGGAG
>CAJNJA010010214.1:0-14334 GCA_905231915.1 Symbiodinium necroappetens
GCTGCTGTTGCTACTACTACTGCAACTCCTCCTCCTCCTCCTACTACTACTACTACTACTACCACCACCACTGCTACTGCTACTACTACTACTACTACTACTACTACTACTACGACTACTACTGTTACTACTATACTACTACTACTACTACTACTACTACTACTACTACGACGACTAGTACTATTACTACTGCTACTGCTACTGCTACTACTACTGCTACTGCTACTGCTACTGCTACTACTACTACTACTACTACCAGGCTACCACCACCACTACTACTACTACTACTACTACTACTACTACGACTACGACTACGACGACGACGACGACGACTACTACTACTACTACTACTATGATTACTATTACTGTTTTACTGTTGTTATTACTGTTATTGCTTTTTTATCATTAATGTTGTTATACTGCTGGCATTTTTCGAAAGATTGTAAGATTTGGGTGTAGGAGTGTGGTTTTGTCGCTCTGCTAAGGCTTTGGCTGGACCAGTATCTCTGTGAATACCCCAAGTCGGGCGCCGAGATGCAATCCGGGGCAAACCCTCTATGCAACCGAAACTCCGCGACCCTGTTTGGGGTTTGATGTATTTGGCTTGTGAGTGGGGTATATACGCTCTAGGTCTTACAGGGTTTAGGACCAGGGTGCGATTAGGACATGTCTTGGTTGGGTTGTGATGGTCTATTGATATGTGTATGTGTATATATATATATGTTTTGCATATATATATATACACATATGTATATATCGATAAAACACGCAACGTAATGATTCTCAACGGCTGTGCCCGCCGCCTCGAAGCTGTTAGTTTGCGAGTTTGGGATTCAGGGTTGGGACTGGCTTTCGGATGCCGGGGGGGGGGAAGTTTGCGTGGCTTCGGTGCCACTTTAGCTATCGGTTCCGATGTGGCCAGGACACTTCTGGTGGTTTCCCACGATGCCGACTTCCTTGACTCTGTTTGTACAGACGTCCTCCACTTGGAGGCCGGAGGTTTCTGAAACTTTGAAGCCTCATCTCCATCATGCAGCATTCGGACGAAGAGCCTCGACCACATAGTTGCTTGAAAAGGGAGTTGCTGCACAGACAGAACACATAGGCTGAACTCCAATCGCTGGAACAACCTAAACTGACTTAAACCTAAATGCCCCAACTTCGCATGCGATCCTTGCTACCGGAATCAGGCAGAAAACAACGCACAGATTAAAGATGCAGAGGTGGACTATGAAGGGTCTTCCCCTCTGCGCCCAGACTGTTTCGAAAAATCCAACGGCCTCTGATGTCAAACCTTACTTTGCAAGATGCGCTGTGTCTTCATACAGGAGCGCAAGCTCATCCCTTATCGTGGTGGCTATACGGTTGAGAACTCAGCTTCTGGTTTAAGCAGGCTACATCCAACAAGTTGAGTTTGGTGACTGATTGTCCTTTGGGCTTCGGGGTTAAGCTGGATCGCTCTCAGACTCCGCATTCGGGTGACTTGCGAAATTGAGTATTTCCGGGCTGTGTGGGGCTTCCAGAGTCAGCAGCGCTTTTGGTTTCATGTGTACGGAAGGCTGGCTGGTGTAAATCATATGTGTGCAGGATGCATATGGTTGCTTTGCAGACAGCTTGCCTCGAGATTTTGCTTGGCAAGATTCCTATTGCATCCGAGCCGACGAAACCCGGAGCCCTTGGACCTGCGGAAGAATGTTCCATTGGATTCCGTTGTCAAGCCACGTGTCAGACTGTCGCAAGAGTGTCTTTCCTTCGCGGGGTCGTTTCTGTGGACTTGCTACACCAAAAACCGATGCCCCACTCCACAATCCTAGATACCAGGCTGATACTTTCGCTGATACCCGATGTGTGTGGGCTGCATCTTGGGTATTCGCACTTACTTGCCAGTAGTTCTTATGTCTGATTCAAGAATTATTTAAAGGAGTTGTCCTGGCCATGGCATCGCTTCGATCTCTACCGTTACTGGCACGGATTTCTTAGACTTGACAAGCTGGCTATCGGTTGCGTGGGGAGCCGTACAGGGATACTTTTCGCTGCCCCAATTCAGTCCGTGGGTCCCCTGTTGGACCCCGCTGTCAACTAATGTTTGAAGACAACTCGGGCGCGAGCCCCAACGGAAGTCTTAAGAAAGCCACAGAATTGAACCCGCAAGCAACACTTTCGTTTGCCGTAGACCCGGTTGAGTTCAAGTTATCGCCGAGGAGTTTAAGAGGGGACATGCAGCACGAGTGCGCGATCGAGAGAAAGAGCCGCGCCCTTGGATCGAATGAAGCTCTGGGGCTCTGGGTTTTTTTTGTGTGAAGCCTCGGTAACCCAAAGGCTCCTATAAAGGCTTAGGCATAGGATTCTGGCGCAGGGTCTTGGGTTTCAAGAAGAAAGTTCAGATACAACATCGAAAGACCGACGCTGAAATTGAGTTCGGGTCCTCTGAATTATCTGAGGTTGAGGTTTTGGGCAGGGCCAAGATGGGTCAAAGCTTTCAGAATATTTCTTTGGAGATTTGGGCCTCCAGGGCCCTGAGTTTCGTTCTGAGCCAATGGCTTCAGATCAGTAGAGAGTCTGGCGCTTCAACCGAAGAACTCGAACCCCGACAATATCCCTAAACCCTAAACCGTCTTTCCGGCCCGCAATCTCAGTCTCAGAGCCCTACAGCAGGCTAGGAAGGATTGCCGAAGCTTTCAGGTTTAAAAAGCAGCAGGAGGACAAGAAAGCCGGGAAGAAGCAGCATCCCGACGAGGCGCCCGTAGGAACCGTGCTGGAAGCGAGTCTGACATATAAGGGTTTAGGGTTTATAGGGTTTAGAGTCCCATAAGAGAGGGCTTGAAGAATTCGACCTGGGCATGTCCATGGGTACTATATGTGGGCTCGAGTTGGGTACTTTTTTGAGTTCTGTTCTGTGTTATCTTTGGTTGCGGCCTGGTTGTACCAACGCCCGAGACCACCACGCCACAAAGCTGAACCCTTCCCTCTTGTCTCCTAGCGTTTAAGCATAGGGTTTCAGGAATTGGGGCTGTTTGGGCTCAGGTCCCTTCGTAGTGTTCAGCGATTAAGGAAATCCTGATTTACGACCCGAGGAAAGGTACGGGGATGCCGTAGCTACTAAGCGAATCGCGTGTATGTGCCTTTCGCCATGTCACCTGAACCTCACTTGACATTTCTGCTCAGGCGTGGCAGTCTATGTCAACATACCACGCTGTGGTTTGTCAATGTTTCTGCTACATCCCTAAACCCTACAAACCCTAAACCCAAAACCCTAAACCCTAAGCCCTAAAATCATAATACCACCAAATTCAATGTACTTGCTCCGACTGCATCTGGCTGCATCAAGCCATGTTGTGAGGTGGTTGAGAAGATCAAAGACTATGTCGGCTCCACAGCGATGGAATGTGACAGGGACTTGATGTCAAATTTCGAAGACTCAACTTTCTTTACTGCCGGTCCTGATCTGTAATTCTGCAACATGCATGACAGCTCCGCGGGCGCTGCTTGCCAGCTCCAGATTTCCAATGCTCACTTAATTGAGTGGTGTGGCGCATGGTTCACCTTGTTTCCGGATGTCCCGACTTTTTGGTGACGCAGGGCCGCTATTTTTCACGAGCTGCTTTGTACGAGGCTTCTTTAAAGTTGTTGCACAGCCGAGGCCCGGATTCCCCCAGGCACCTGAAAGACTTCTCGGAGGGCCCGGTAGACAGCTAAGCAAAGGATGAAGAGGTCCCCCTTTTTCAGACTTGAGGGCTGCCCCACAGTTTGATGACGCATTTTATCTGTTTCGTTTTTTTTCCAGGCCGAAACCCCTGAACCCCTAAACCCTATAAACCCTTAAAGTGGGTCTCAGGTCCTAAGAACCTCAGGACACAAGCCCAAACGAGAGAGACTGAGGTGGTCAAGTTCCGATTTCTGCCTCCGCCATCCCGGGCTGACGACATGGGCGGGATCTCTGCAGGGAACTGAGATGACCCTCCACTGACCCTCCACCTAAGATTTGGGCATGAGATTTGGAGTTTCGGGCTTGGGGTTTGCGGTTTGGGTTTCGGGGGTTGAGGGTCCAGGATTTTCGGGTTTACGGTTGAAGTGTATTGGCGCTTCCGGGTTAGCAGCTTCAGTTACGACGCACGGCAGCCTTGGCCTTTCGGGTTCTCAGACGCATGCTGTCGCTCAGTGTGAATTTGAATGTTGCTTTCGAGCTTCCCACCTGACTGCCTCGTAGCCCCTAAACCCTAAACCCTAAATATCTCACCTTAAAGGATCCCTTAAACCCTAAACCCTAAGCCCTAAATATCTCACCTTAAAAGGCAACTTCAGGCCTTCAGTCAATTTGGGGACGATCTCTCCAGCCAGTTGACTGTTCATCCATGCTTTGGTAGGAAACTGTGGTCGGCGACCTTGGGACGAGTTTCGTTACTTTACCCGATCCCTCGAACACTAGCACTCGGAAGTCAGATGATCTAAGTGTAAGGACTGTAAGGCCAGCATCCTTTTAAGACGAAGCCTTGGCAATGGGAAGCTCTTGAAGTTAGGTGCTTCTTTCTAACTTAATAAAGGTGCCGTACGATTTTGGGGGGACTTGTGAAAAGGGGACTCTGATTTAGAGAACTACCCGGAACTGCGCCCAAAAAGAGCACGAGAGCCCCTTGGTAGCCCCAGGTTCCTCCTTCCTTTGCTGCTACGTCTAGGGTTTAGGGGTTAGGTTTAGGGTTTAGGTTTTAGGGCCTTTAGGGCCTTTATGGCTTTTAGGGCCTTTATGGCTTTTAGGGCCTTTAGGGTTAGGTCTGGAATCAGCTTGGCCCGGAGATCCCCAAAACCGAAAAGCCCAGACCTCAGCCCCCCAACCCCATGGGTAGTTCTTTAAAGTAGGGCCCCGTTTTGAGTCCCCAATATAGTACGGCACCCTTATTAAAAAAAATACCCCCAAAAGGCACCTTAATTTAGAAAACTACTCACTTTTGAGGGTCTAGGGTTTTGGGTTTAGGGCTTTAGGGTTTAGTCTCCAAGCCTTGTAAGGGTCCCAACCTGGGGCGCAGTTCCACCGGAACAGCCGGCACACAAACTTACCCAGAAACCAGCCTCACCCTACTCCACCAAAGCCTTACAAGGCTTAACCTCCAACTTCCTCAAAGGTCCATGATGTCGATTTCAGCTACTCCGGCCCTGCGCCCAAGACGTGTCAGGTGTCGGCTTCTGGGCTTGCAAAATTCAGAGCTTAATTCTTTCGCAAAGCCCATAACAAACCCATTCCGCAAGAGGCAAGTCAAGCATCCCACACCCTCAAACCCCAGCTTTTCTGCCTCTTTGGAGACCCTATAAACTATACACCCCTTGACCCAGCGTCCGAGCCCTAATCTAAACCCGTTCCGACAAGCCCGTATAAACCCCTAAACGCAAAGCCTTCACAACTCCCCAAATCGACCGCCTAGGCCCTAAACTGGACCGAATAGAACTTTTAGAACGATCCGGAAACCCTAAGCCGCAACCGCCCTAACCCTCAAAACTCATATCCCGAAGCCTTATTATAAACCCCAACTTTTGAAGCCCTTATCCTCCAAACCCTCGCTCTAAACTCACGAACCCTAACCTCATAAAACCCTAAACCCTAAACCCTGAACCCTAATCATAACCTTATAAAACCTCTATTATAAAAGGCAAGAAGCCCTGGCTGCTTCACGGGCTGAACTTTCGGGTCGATGTCAGTCCCTCAGCACCCCTTGTGTTTTGGGATTTAGGGTTTAGGGTTTAGAGTTTAGGGTTTAGGGTTTAGAGTTTAGGGTTTAGAGTTTAGGGTTTAGGGTTTGGGTGTTTTTTTTAGGGTTTGGGGTTTGCGCAGGGCTTATGTGTAGGATTCAGGGTTTCGCTGTGGAGGTGTCTACAACAATGGAAATAGGGCTTTTGCGGTAGAATGAGTTATGGCTCTGCTTTCTATGGGGGAATGTATTGCGGATTCTTCCGGCCTCAATATTAATCGCATCGTGGATTTAGGAACAACACTTTGTGCGTTTTCAACTGCAGAGGGGCTCACATTGGGCATGGAGTCTGATCGTATACATAGTGCTATTGGCAGGAATGTGGTGAGAGGAGGTCAGTAGGGTGAAGATAGCATTTCCTTTTTTAATTGCGATATGGTCGCGCAGTAAATAGCTCTTTCTCATCGCTTACAATCCTCAACCTCTTGCATTAAGAGCCCCAAAGAATTAGTATCCCTACTACAATGCCGATGACGAAGACGAGGGAGGGCTTCTTAATCCTGGGTCTACCCTCAACCCAAACCTCAAACCCTAAACCCTAAACCCATAAGCCATAAACCCTACATTACCCGCCGGAGAAGCAGGGAAGCCTGGGCTGACGTTTGGGAGTTGAAGGTTTTGCGCTTGAAGGCTTTGAAATTTCCAGGATTGAGAGTACCCGGGGTCAAAAATTCGGGCTTGGGGTTGATAGGGTCATAGGGTTCCGAATTTTGGGGTTGAGGGTTGAAGGCTAAGTGCTGTAGCTGGAAGGTTGAGCATCGGAAGCCGGCATGTAACTAGAGGTCCGGAGTTTCATAGGGCATTTGTAGGTGTGCTCCAAGGGTTTTGGACGGGTCTTGCAGGTATACAGCAGCCGTGATTTCCGAGAACCTAATTTACCTAATTACCCTGGAGGTCCCAGGAAGACCGACGGCTCTTGAAAGGTAGCTTACGAAACAGGCGCTTAGTCGCCTTGATTTACCTACCTCAGCCCAGCCAGAGTTAAGCCTCATCTCAAACCCTAAACCCTAAACCCTCATCTCCGAGCCAGGAATCTGCGAGAACTGACACAGGAACCCTGAATGGACAGGAGACAACCGCCCTGAAGCCTCATGCCCACTTCGGCTCTTTAGGGTTTAGGGTTTAGGGTGGCTTTAGTAATGCAACCATGGCAGCCTCAAGTACACGCTGAGACCCTACTAAGTGCTTGCCTCAACCCCGCAAAAGCCCGATGCCTGAGACATCCACGCGGGTGGCCGTGGTGGGCCCGAATGGCGCAGGCTGCGACTTGGGAGTTCGGGCCCGGAGTTGCTAATCTGTATTCTACCCATAGGCCCCTAAGTACTTCCTTCTTGTGGTTTGTATTTAGAATCCGATAAGGTAATCCCCAAACAAGGAACTACTTAGGAGCCTATCTGTATTCCACTGCGAGCCCTGGAGGAATCGACTACAGCAAGTACTACTCTACTGCTCCTCTTCACTACTCCTCCCGGTACCACTACTGCTAGCTTGTTCTGCAGCCTCAACTGAGACTGCGACGTTACTCCTAAAGACAAGCTTGCAAGGGAAGTCGACACTGCTCAACCTTGTCGCGAAAGTCTCCGTCCCTGTGAACGGAGACGTGGCAGCGGCCTCGGCTGTCTCTAGAGCGGCGCTGCAAAGATGTGGGACGCCTTATTTTGGGGTCCTTAAAAAAAGGATCCTACTATTTAGGGTAATATATTAGGGTCTCCAATTTTCGGAAACCCCCCCATGTACTGACTGTTCTGCATCTCCTTGGCCAAACCTAGCCTCATTGATCGAGGATGGATTGCGTTCTCAGAGTCTCCGAAGGCGACGGTTGAAACACAGCCCTTGGATGCAGTGGGCTGCAGTTCCCTTAGGTGCACTCTCGGGGCCTCACCGTGTGCCGCTACTCGCAGCACTTCGATGAGATCGCCGGAGGCTCAGTGGATTTAGGCTTGAGGTCAAGTTCAGGAGACCGCTTAGCCGCACTGACACCAACATGGACCTCCCAGTCATTGAGGGCAAAAAAGCATTCGTGAACTTAGGGGTTCAGTTTCCCTTCTTTCTTTCGGGCCTCGGAGCTTTCGGTCTTAGCATCCTCTTCAACAGGGCTAGACCGTTACCCTCTGTAGACCGCCAGACTCAAGACCCAGCCTAAGTCTAGACTCTAGATTTCAACATGGCACGCTAGCTTCGTAGCAAAGCGCAGGGTTTCAAGTGACTGGACTCTCAGCTGAGGGTGCTAAAGAAATCCGATACTGGAAGCCTTAAGCCATGTACTAAAGAGCACAAAAGCCAACACAAGTACCATATATATATATATATAATATACACACAGAGGCTCATGCACACATTCGTGTGCCTATATATGTATGCATGCATGGATGTATCTTTTTATGTGTATATATGTATACGCACCTAGATTCATATAGCAGCCTAAACTAAACTTTAAACCCTCAACCTTAAAAACCCTATAGATACCCATAGGCCCCGGCCCCTAAGTAGTTCCTTTTTGGGAGTACCTCATAGGATTCTAAACATAAGACCACAAAAAGGGAACTACTTAGGGGCCTATGGATACAGCAGCCTAAACCCTTATAAACCCCAAAACCTTATCAACCCTAAACCCTAAACCCTAAACCTTATAAACCCCAAAACCTTAAACCCTAAACCCCAAACCTTATAAACCCCAAAACCTTAAACCCTAAACCCTAAACCCTAAAGCCTATAAGCCCTAGACCCTAAACCTGAGAAGCCCTAAAACCTTACAGCAGCCTTGAGCCCTGGAGTCCAGGCCCGGCCGGTTGCTCAGGGCCTTTCTGCGGTCGACTTCCTGACGTCCTCGGCCCGGACCCTGGAGTCCCCGCGACCGTTGGGCTCCCATTTTTTTAAGGAGGGTGGGGGTCATCATATTCAAGATCCAACTTGTTTGGGGCCTTTCTTTTTTTTTTGTTGGGGCCTTTTGGGGGGGTTGTGTGAAGGTCCAGTTGACTGTTCAAGCTCTTGCTTTTTGGTTGGGAAATGCCGTGAGGATGACAGGTTGGTGTTCAGATGCAGGAGCTTGGTCTGGAGTCCAAATCTCAAACAGGCGTCTTGACTGAGACCGACAGCTAGACTTGCAGCAGGTCTGAAAAGCGCGAACAAGGTTGCTACACAGAGGGGTCTGAAGCATTCTGTTATACTATCCATTGTAGTCCTTATATACCTGTACAGTACATCCTGAAATCCTTGCATTTTTTGAGGCGCCGACCGTTGAATTTATGACCCTTGTTTGGGGAACATCTGTTCAGCCCAACATCGCGAATGCAGCACGCGGGTCCTTCCCTTGCACCTCGAATTGGGCGTTGGGATTAAGGTTTTAAAGTTTATTCTCGTTTGAAAACACTCTGCGCGCCCCAGGGTAGAGTTTCGGAGTAGCGCTAGAACTCTTTTGGCGGAAAGTTATACGCCTGAGCCTGGATTTGGGCACCGGAAACAAAATCTCGAGTTCCTGCAGTTCTTTGTGCACCCCAAACCCTAAGCCCTAAACCCTAAAACCCTAAACCCTCCCGACCCCAAACCATCTCTGAGTTTTCGATGTGATGATGACTCGTTGGCGCAATTTGGTTACGAACCCGGCGTTGACTGGTTTCATGCACGAAGAAATACTAGTCCTTTAACTAGCATTGCTGCCAGGGTGGTTGTCATGAGCATCATGACTTCTGAAGGCACAATTCGGTCTCTTACTGCGGTTATGGCTCTCATGTCACAATAGCTATGTGACTCTTTCTTCATTCTGATGTTTACAATGGTGAAGGTAGCCCTAAACCCTAAACCCTATAAGCCCTAAGCCCTAAACCATTGGTCCCAAGGAGCTGCGGCGTTTCGGAGCTGGCACTGAAAGCCCCGAGTTGATGGGCCGTGACAGGTTCAGGGTTGCGGCTTTTGCAGGGAGTTTAGTTGGAGCCGTTAGGGTTTAGGGTTTAGGATTGGGGTTTAGTTAGGGCCGTTAGGGTTTAGGGTTGGAGTTTAGTTAGGGCCCTTAGGGCCGTATCGGACTTGGCATCCGACACCTTATACCCATAGGCCCCTAAGTAGTTCCTTTTTGTGGTTTATACTTAGACTCCTCTAGGGTAATCCCAAAAAGGAGCTACTTAGGGGCCTATGGGTAACTAAGCATTCAGTTCGAAGCCCCAAATGGATGCGCGGTTGAGGTTGTTAAGGGTTTAGGGTTTAGGGTTTAGGTTGGCTTTGGGTGAGGCAAGCCTTCAACCGAAAACCCCTCAACAGCCGATCTACACGAAAGCCCGCGAGTGGCCAAAAGGCTTCAGGTTCTTAAACAAATTCATGCTTGTTGATGTAAATATAGGGCCACAGGGGGCCTGTTTCCGATTGGAGTAGGGCTTGTGGGGCGCATTGTCGTCTCAGTAATTCTGTACTGCAGGTGCTGTATGTGGTATCGTGTCTAATCCTGTATACCTCTGTCCGTGTCGTGTGAGGATTCAGTGCGTTAGCCGGTAGCAGTTGCAAAGCATAGGATCGTTTCAGGGCAAGCTCTGGCTCCGATCTGAACATTAGTCTCTCGGAATAAAACCCTAAACCCTAAACCGTGAACACCTCATGATGCCGAAGTATTCGAGTTCGCAAGCCAGGCGGGGTTGTGGAACAGGGCACTCGGTATCCAATCTCGGAATGAGCATTTGGACCTACGTGTTGGGTTCAGCACCGAGGTTAGCTCACAAGTGCCTGGGCCAATTCGGCTTGCTGGGAGCTCACTTTGCTTGGGAGTTCGCTCAGCTTGGGATGAAACCCTGACGCCTTAATCTGGGCATTTTTCATGCTCATTATGAAAACCAATCGCGGCCCTCGTGACAACATGCACTCGTGCAGATTGATAGTTCGGTTGCCATTACAGGATGGACCCGAAGTTCCCTGTCGTTGTTATGGACCTCTCAGCACCGAAGTTGTAGATAGTCATCCGATTCTGTCCGATTCTGCGTTGAATTGCTCTTGGTAGGACCTGGTAGGATATTGTGACTTCTGCTGCCGATTTTGCTGTGACTGCTTTACTGTTATGCTGCTGATATCACCTTTCTAAGACCTTACCAAGAAAGAACCACCTTGGCCTTGCTGCTTCACTGGAGGGACAAAAGGGGGTCGTCGGGTTTGAGGGTTTGGGGCTTACGGCCTGTTCGGTTCAGAGCCTGCGGGGGTGGGAAGGCCAACAGACCCAAGAAGGGGGGCACATGTGGGTAGTTCTCTAAATTAGGGTCCCATTTCGGGTCCTTTTCATAAGGGTGCCGTACTATATTGGGGACCCAAAAAGGGACCCTACTGTAGAGAACTACCCATGTGGCAGGGCCCGGGGCTTAACCCTAAGACGGAATTTTTTCGCAGCTCAGGGACCCAACAGCAGCCGAGGCCCTCACACGCCCACACGCGGCCCATGGACAAACTCTCTGGGGGCCAGAAGGCCAGACCTAAACTCCCAAACCCCTCAACCCCAAACCCGAAAATAGACCCCTTAAACCCTTGACCCAAACACAATGCCTCAACGTTTTTTCTCCGAAGGCTAGTGCACAATGCCCCTGAACCCTGAAACCCTCGAGTTTGGAGCGTTGGGGCCTTTTCTGCCCAAGCGGTTGGGTTCTTGGGGTTTCTATGAGGTGTTGAAGTGGAGGGACTAAGGGTTCTGGTTGAGATTTCGTATTGCGGGCTGCGTGATAATTGAGCACTCCGGAGATGCTTGGCATCTCGGCTTTTCTGGACCTCGTGACACGCGTTTCGTCGAGTTGGGTGTAAGCTTAGCACCACTCAGATAGAGCAAGAGGGGAAGGATTCGCGGTTTGAGTCGTCGTGTTCGAAAGACATGTAGAATTCTACTTGACTGAGATGCCCTGTAATTCTGTTGCCAATGTGCGGAGTTCACACAGCTCCGACTGAAAGTACGGGTTGTTCAAGAATGCGCTGAGCAGGCTTTGGCATGACCCCTAGGCTCCATGGTAGTTCCTTTTTGGGATTACCTTATAGGATCCCCAAAAATATCAACCACAAAAAGGAACTACCATGGAGCCTATGGGGAGGCATGCAAAGTTGCATGGTTCACGGAAGCGTCTGATAGCCTTGTGACCTACACCAGGGGCCCTGAGCCACGAAGATTTTTTCACAGGTGCTCAGAGCTTCCTAAAGAATGAGCTAAGGCAACAGGATGGTTGGATTCTAAAACCCTTTCCGGCTGCGATGCTTTCTTTCCGGACTTGGGGTCTGAACAGCTAGTCCATATCTGGTTACACGTACATAAGTGACCGCAGGGGTTTTCGGTAGCCAGGTTTATGTGGAATGGGCTCTCAACCCACGCCTGCCAGCAAAAGTCAAGAACGCTTGTGAAAATGACTTTCAGGGACCATGTAGCCTTGAAGCTTAGGGCGTCGCACGTTTTCTCTACACAACTCCTGCATGTGATTCTCAGATGCATGTCTGCAATGTCTTGACTTTTGCTGGCAGCATGGGTTCAAAGCCCAATTTTTTTCCTACCTTATGATCCTGGCCTCCCCAAACCCGAGCACTGTCTTGACTTTTGCTGGCAGGCCTGGCTTCGAAGCCCATTTCAGACAAAGTCGGCGGTGCCAGAACGAAATCAGCCTTCCCCCCCACCCCACTCCCCACCCCCCTTCCCCAAGTAAAGTTAAGTCCGATCCTGGCAGCGCCTAGAATCCACAGCGAAAGCCTCCAAACCGCAAAAGCTGCACGAAAGCGTGCGCGCCCAGTTACGGGCGTGTGTGGCTCTATCTATCTCTCTCTCTCTCTCTCTCTCTCTCTCTCTCTGTCTCTCTACCTACCTACGCACACACACACAATCTATATGTACATAGTATACAGAGAAAGAGAGGGAATAATCTACCCACTCTGCCATCTTTCCCTTAAGCAAGGCGCGCGTGTGCTTCGCGAGCATCACCTGCAGGAGATCGCTCGTTCAAACTTGATGTAGGATTGCAAGTGTCACTGGTTTAGGGTTTAGGGTGTAGATTTGCCGCAGGGTTGGCAGGAATCTTTGGGCTTCAAGATTTGCGGGTTCCTCTTGGGATGTAGGGTTGTAAGAGGGTTTAGGGCGTCAGGTTGAGCTACTCGTATAGATACCTGAGTAATCAGTCTACAACCCTGGCCTCCCAGGTACCTACTATATAGGGTACTAGGGCCCCTAGGGCCCTATATAGTAAGTACCTGGGCGGTTAGGGCAATATAGTATATAGTATGATACGACATATTCCGGAGGAGTCCTCATTATGACTACGGGGGTTAAAGGAGTCAGAATCAAGGCTTCAGAGCTTCGGGTATAGTTCAGCGGTTTATGTCCCGAGATGCCGAGGACACCTGGAAGAGCTGCCTGAAATTGGTGGGGATCAGGGTTTAGGTTTTCTGGTATACCCGCTAGGGTTTTGGGTCTAGGGATTAGGGTTTAAAGTCTCGGGTTAAGTTTACGGGGGTTCCTTTTTGCCAGATTGTTGATTGGGAGATAAACAAACCGCGTGGACCCCGAACCTTAGATACCCACGTTATCCGGAGTTAGCCAGAGAAATTAGTCAGTGTGCAGCATGGTACCATGTCCTTATTACTTATCTCCTGAGCTTGAGGCATCTATAAACCTTAAACCCTGAACCCTAAAACCCCTAAAACCCTAAACCCTAACCCCCCCCCCATATAAGGGCCATGGCCGGCATCAGTTCTCTTTCTGAACTCCATGTCCCAAGCGGCTTTGAACCAGTTCTGGTAGTGAACTCCGGTTGTCCAACAATCCTTAGAACTCACCGCCAACAGCCGAAACATAGCCCCAAACCATAAACCCTAAACCCCTTGGAACCCTAAATCCCTAAACCCACGGCCAAGAACCCAAATCAAAAGCCGCCAGTGTGAGGAAGCCTGAGATTCTTATTCTCGATGAGCCGCCGGGGGCCTTGTTGAGGATTAGGATCTAGGATCTAGGGTTTTGGTTTGAGGGTCTATAGAGTTTAAGGATTTTGGTTTTAGGGTTTTTGGGTTTAGGTTTTAGGATTTGGGTTTAGGAAGTTTAGGATTTAGGTTTCACGTGCATGTTTCGGGTTTTTTAGGCTTGGGGTATAGGTCTTAGGATTCTGGTTTAGGATTCAGGTTTCAGGTAGATCCGTGTGCACCTGCGACGCTCTGTCTGTCACCCAACCCTCCGAGCTCTCAGCCCAAGAAATGAATGAAGAGCCCCAGAGCGGCTTCTATGCATAGCTGCCCCTCAGTTTGAACATCTTCGTAACCCCAGGCCTCTCGGTGCCTGGTAGTCTCAAGACCACCCCTAAACCCTCATCCCTAAAACAATAATCCCAAAACCCTCAACCCTATAAAACCCTAAACCCCAAAAGCCCTAAACCCCAAAAGCCCCTAAACCCCCAGAATCCCTAAACCCCCAAAACCCCCAAACCCCGAAACCCCAAAAACCCAAAACCCCCAAAACCCCCAAAAACCCTAAACCCCCAAAACCCGAAAAAACCCTAAACCCCCAGGACCAACCATCTCGACATCGAGAGCGTAGAGGCGCTCATCGATGCCCTGAAGAGGCCCACGGCAGTATGTTTGGGCCTTTAAAGGGTTTGGGGGTTTGGGGTTT
>CAJNJA010010215.1:2887-14332 GCA_905231915.1 Symbiodinium necroappetens
TTTAGGGTTTAGGGTTCGGAGGTTTTGGTCAAGGTTTCGGGGTTCTTGCGTAACTGTCGCCTCTATCGCGCTTTAGGACAGACGCGGCGGCTGTCAGCAGTCTACCATATACCCCTAAACCCTAAACCCTAATCCCTAAACCCTAAACCCTAAACCCCTAAACCCTAACCCCCCAATGCTCGCAAGGCCGCGGTCGATCACGAATCCTAAGCATCCGCGGCGAAGCCCCAAACCCCAACCGGCGCCATGGCCTCAAAATTACAGAGACTACTGTTTTGCCTTAAGGACCCTAAACTATGGGAATTACGGTATGGGTAATGCAGGATTTGTATCATCAACCGTATGGCTCATAAACCCCCATATCGCCCCTCAATCACCCAACATACCTGCAGATTTGTGGAACTCCTTCAGTCGCTTGCTGTGTTTAAGGCAGACAAACGTTCTTCGGCCAAGTGCCCCTTATGCACCTCTCAAGTCCTCCAGTTAAAACCGTTGCCTTGCAAGTATCGGCACAACGACCCTAAACCCTAAGTCCTAAACCCTAAACCCCAAACCCTAAGCCCTAAACCCTAAACCGCCGAACCCTAAGCCCTAAACCCCTAAGCCCCAAACCCTAAACCCCAAACCCCAAACCCTGCTTTTTGACGGCAGAGTTTAGGGTTTAGTTTGGGGTCGAGTGCTGCCGGGTGCTGGGTGCTTCAAGGTTTGCAGCTCTCGCCTTATGGCCTAATGAGGTCTTAGGGTTTAGGGTTTAAGGTTTATAGGGTTTAGGGTTTAAGGTTTAGGGTTTAGGGTTTAAGGTTTAGGGTTTAGGGTTCAGGGTTCAGGGTTTAGGGAGTTAGCAGACGCAGTCTGAAGGGCTTTTCGGGGAGCTTGGAACACTAAACTAAGCCCTGAATCCCGGAACCCCTAATCCCTAAACTCCCTAAAGCCTGGCTCAACAGTTCCTGGATTCGAGGTTCTGCATTTCGGGTTTGCGGGTCCCATGATACCTTACCCTAAGGCTATTGACTCATAGTCTAAGGCCTTCGGGCCCAAAGACCATACTATACAGGGCGTTTGGGCTATTTTGAGCCTCAGGGTTAACCACCATCGCCTGTTGTTTACGTATTTTCCAATGTAGCATAGGCTTCACGGGGACTCCGGGAATCAAGTAGATTCTGCACCTGAAAGTCCAAACATCTCCAATCCAGAGGAGACCCTGACAAAGCGCGATTAGAACCCTTGCAGCAACAACTCCTTGCAGTATAGATGTTGTATAGGCTCAGCCCGGTGCATCATGGAGGACCAAGCCTTTAAGTGCTTTACAGCAACTCGTGCAGAAACCCTAGGCCCTCACCACCCTAAATCAATAGTCCAAGAAAGCCCTACACCCCCAAACAGCTCTAGACCTATAAACCTCAAAGAGGTACTTGAACCCCTAAACCCTGAAACCCTAAACCCTGAAACCCCTAACCCTAAACCCTGAAACCCCAAACCCTCGACCCCGAAAGCCGAACACCTTTGTCGGCCTCGGGCCATGGCTCTCTCCATCCACGTGTCCCTGCTCAGCGGTCGCAGCGTTCGGCTCCGCGCAACTCCGACGGCCACCGTTCAGGACCCTCCTGGGGTTTGGGGGTTTAGGGTTTAAGGTTTGGAGTTTAGGGTTTAGGGGTTTAGGGGTTTAGGGTTTAGGGGTTTAGGGTTTGGGGTTCAGGGTTTAGGGTTTTGGGGTTTTGGGGCTTAGGCATAGTGGTTTGGGCTTAGGGGTTTAGGGTTGCTTCTGCGCTTCTTCAGACAAAAGGGTTCACTAGTCTTTGAGGTCTTCTGGTAATGCGCAGTTAGTTACATGTAATTCATTCTTGATATTCGGGGCTCTCGTTTTACAGACTACTTCATTACCTATGTTCTATTTGTTTACGGGTTTGTAGGGTGTTGAGTTGCACGGCTTTGGTGTTTTAGGGGGCTGTGGGGCTGCGTAAGGTTTCCATGAGGGTTGAGGATGTTGGGTTAGTTTTTCTGGTGCCGTTGTGGTGCTTGGTGGTCGTTGTGCTTGTGCTGTCGAGCTGTGCAACACTGTTTCTGTCAAAGTCGCTATTGGGCAGGCAGTCTTTCTTACGTGAGTTGAAGAGTAATGCAGAAGCCTTAACTATAACAATTAGAATAGGGTTTGGGGGTATACTATGCTATAGTTATGCAATAGTTATACTATGATTGTACTATAACTATACTATGATTATAATCAGTAGCATTCAAATCATCAAGGCCGCTACATTGTTCCACTTGGCGTTTATTTTGGAGCCCTATATCCCAAGCTCAAGCCGGGGCCTAACATGAATTCCAGACCTGTAACCCGAAGGAGATAGCTACACAAGTTGTGAAGAAATCATAACCAGGAACCTGAAAACGGCAGGTTTTGGGTTGTGTAGGACTGTATCCCTAAGGCGCTAAGGACTCGGATTCTAAGGCTTTGGGGCCCAAAGACCATACGATGCAGGGCTTTTGAGCTATTTTGAGCTTGAGGGTAAACCCCCAAAACCTGGTGAAAACAGGACCTGCGCCAGGCGGCACAGAAAAAGCTTCGCACCGGCATCGCCAGCCTCGTCAACAGCGAGGGGGCGCCCGGGCGGCATTTCTTTGGACCCAAAGGTTCCCATGTATGCTTGGAGTTTTGGGGTTTAGGGGTTTCGGGGTTTAGGGGTTTTGGGGTTTTGGGTTTAGGGACTAGGGTTTAGGGGTTCAGTGTTTAGGGTTTTGGGGTTTTGGGGCTTAGGGTTTTGGGGTTTCGGGGTTTGAGGGTTCAGGGTGAAGGGTTTAGGGGTTTAGGGTTTAGGGTTTAGGGTTTACCATCATGGAAATAGTAATAGGTGCCGAAAGACCATTTGTATCATGGCTTTTGGAGCCCATTTCCCTTTGACTGCTGGTAGTGTATACATATATATATATATACACACACACACACACGCATAGATGTCTAGAACAAGCAACAATAATGCCGACGTAGAGTCGCTGTATATGGGTAGTTGTAGGGGGCTAGTTTTGGGCTTCTCAGGGTTCGGGGCATCTACCCGGAGAGCCCAATATCCCTTAATGAAGGAATATACCTTAATTCATCATATTAAGGCCACTCAGGTGTCTTCCTTAATAAAGGTGTATTGGGCTCTTTAGGTAGGGTCTTAAACCCTAAACCCCCAAGCCGGATCCCTAAACCCTAAACCTAGCGCAGGAAAGTTCGGGGTTTAGGATGTCTTTTCGGGCTCCTGGTGTTCCAGAAGAGGGCTCTCTAAGGGGCTCTGCAAAGCGAGGGTTCTATGAGACCTTCTTTTCATATCTCCAGTTGCCTCACTTTTTGCGAGTCTTTCCCTAAGGGTCCATGTACCCAAATAAAATAGTATATATATCTATATATATATATATTTGTACTCATATTTATTTGTTTATATTTGTATAGATAGTTTGGCCTTAAAGTTGGCCCTTTTTTGGGGTACTTTGGGGGCCAAAGTATATCTTACTTGGCTACATGGGCCCTTAGGGCCAACATCCCAACACCCGAGACCCCTAAGAGCCTGGAGTTTAAGAATCTGCCCATGAAAAAGCGGATGTCAGCCCTTACCCTAAGGCTCTAAGGACTCAGATTCTAAGGCTTTTGGGCCCAAAGGCCATAGCTTTTGCGGGCGTTTGGGCTATTTTGAGCCTTAGGGCTCGCTACACACCCTATCAAAATAGCTTTGTAGATGCCTTCTAAGTCTAAGGCCCTATGCAACGCTTCCCAAACTCCCGTAAAGCCCGATAGCCAACTTACCAAGCCCTGTAAAGTACCATAAGGGAGTCAAGAAAAATGCACCCCAAGCCCCAAGCCCCACACCGAAACCCGAAACCCTAAAACCGAAACCTCAACCATACAAAAAACACCCCAAGGAGTGCTGAAGCCTAAACCTTAAACCCCTAACCCTGAACCCTTGCGGCAGTTCTCTAAGTCTGCCGTCCGATTCTGGGGTCCTAAAAAGGGGACCTTGGTTTAGAGAACTACCCAAACCCTAAACCCTAAACCCCTGTAAGCCTCTTCCTTGCCCTTCGGACTTCCGCCCCGAGACCGCCATCCCAAAACCTGAACCTCAACTACTTGGAGGTTCCATGGGTAGTTATACGTGGGGTTATGGGGTTCCTTTAAGGGTTCCTTTAAAGGGTCGTATAGGGGTTTTAGGGTTTAGGGTTCAGGGCTAGTTATAAGTGGGGTTATGGGGTTCCTTTAAAGGGTTTTATAGGGGTTTTAGGGTTTAGGGTTTAGGGCTAGTTATAAATGGGGTTATAAGTAGAGTAACTATACTTATAACCCCATATTAGGGGAATTAGAACCCCACGTATAAGTGCCCATGAACCTCCAAGTAGCCCACGTGTTTTAGGGCTCCAACTTATGATCGTAATCTGTAAGTCTTTAAGAAAAGCAATTTGTTGGGGCCCGGGTTCTGAAGGATTGAGGATAACTCATGAAGCCGCTTTGGTGCAACAAGCAAGTGGGTAGTTGTCTTAATTAGGGTCCCCTTTTAGACTCTTTTTCATAAGGGTGCCGTACTAAATTGGGGATCTAGAAGGGGACCCCTAATTTAGAGAACCACCCAAGTGGAAACTGTAAGTGAGAATCCAGGAAATGTCGCACAACCGTGTGGGCGGAAAGCAGGGGCCCCACTTCGCTGCTCTCTGCATAGTAAACCAAACCCTAATCCCGAAACCCTAAGCCCTAGGCCCTAAACCCTACACCCTAAGCCCTAAACCCTAAACCCTAAACCCTAACCTAAACCAAACCCTAAAAGACCCTCAACGCCAGACCGTACACCGACCGGCGGCCTTGACACTCACCGCCAAGAGCCGACGTCTTAAGCCAGACGGCTATGGGCGGAGGTGCGCAAGCTGAAGGGCGAAGGTTGGTGGTACAGGTGGGGAGTTTAGGGTATATAGGTCTTCTACAAGGCTTCTATAAGGTATATAGACCTTCCATACTGGCTTACCAAGTTGCCGCTACCGATCTGGCTGGCTGTTCTCGTCCGCAGTTTTGGTATACTGAGAGATGATGCTGAGACATAATGGGTAGTTAAAGCCAGCTGTGTTTTCACTGTTGCCAGTATCAAGTTCATCATTGTCAGTTTTTTGTTGTTGTCATCATCATCATCATCATCACCATCATCATCATCACCGACTCATCACCATCATCATCACCGTCATCAGCAGTGCATCACACCAATGATTATGTCCATGAGTTTTCCCAGCCGCACTATCATCGGTCGTGCCAGCGCCATGGTTTGTTAACCAAAATTTGCCATTGCCACTGCCTCTGCCTTTTTTTCTCACGCAAGCACGGGGGTTTAGGGTCGCCAATACCAAATCCTGCAGTTGAGAAACCCATGAGTTGTGGTGTAATACATCTGAGGTTCTTGGATGAAGCCCTCAGCCCTAAGCAACTCACTACCCAGCAACGAAGGAAAATTTTTGGTGAAGTTGGCTGGAAAGGGATCCTTGATGAAGGTTTAGGGAGGATTCAGGGTTATGGGTTTAGGGCCTAGGGTTCAGAGTTTAAGGTAGATTGGCTCATTCCCCAAACCCTAACCCCGAACCAATTACGGCGAATGTGGCTGCCTGAGCTCCCTCAAAGATTCTTCAAAACCCATGTACGAAGCTTTTGGAGAAGACATAGAACCTTGTGAAGCCTCTACCAAAAAGTCTTGTAGAAGCCAATCCCCTACCCTTGTATGTAAAGCATTCTCTGCAGCCCTGAACCCTAAACCCTGCAGTCCGCTGTATGAGAAGGCGCTTGCTGAACGCAAGCTAGTCTGTCTGGGGCCCAGGGGTGGTCTCGACCCCATCGAATAAACTCGGGTTCAGGGTCTTTGTGGTTGAGGCTCGAGGACTTTAGAGTTAAGGACTTAGGCTTTCGGTGAACACTTTGAGGGGTTTAGGCTTTAGGGCTTAGGGTTTAGGGTTATGTAAGTCGTCGGGCTTTCTGTTTTGGACTTCAGGGTTGTAGGCGTAGCTGTACCCCCAGACACTGTTGTAAACCCTCGCAAAAATCCTGCAGAACGCTTGATCTCATTATTCAGGCGCCTAGAGTAAACCCCATGAGCCTCAACCTACGAATTACACAACTTCTACAAAACCCCAACCTTTACGGTTAGAGAACTCGCTATTAAAACCCCTTGTAGAACCCTTAAGTGCAAGGCCATGGGAACCGGGTTTGCTATTCTGTTTTTCCGATTCTGCGCTAAGGATTCTTTTCAGGGTTTCGGGGGCTCTGGGTTTAGGGTTTAGGGGCTTAAAAGGTTCAGGGTTTAAGGGCTTAGGCTTAGGGTTTACGGTAGGGTCCCCCTAAACCCTAAACTCGATGATCTTCTTAGACGTTGCCTGAAAAGACTAGATTTTGGAAGCCTACTGGCAGATCGCGGTTTCGGGTTTTAGGGCTTAGGGTTTAGGGTTTAGGGTTTAGGGTTTATGGTTCAGGGTTCAACATCTGTGCCTCGGTACCTGAGATCAAGGGTTTGCTAGGTTGCGGTTGAATTTCGAGCTCCGGCTTTGGGTTTAGGGCCGAAATCCAGGATTTCGGGTGTAGGATTTGGGTGGCCGCTTCAGGGCTTGGGGTTTAGGGCTGCGGTGTATTGCCCAACAGGGGAGGAGACCGTGGAGAGGTCATCTGCAAGTTATGGCCGAGCCCGTTAAGGCAAAGGCGTGATGGAGCTGATCTCGCAGTTCTGCCGGCTCCAGGAGCCTCGAAGCTTAAACCCTGAGCCCTAAGTCTTGCTTGTTGCATCATGAACCATCAACGCTGAACCCTGAACCACAAATGTGCAACTCTACTTCTTTGCAACCCTAAACCCTAAACCGAAACAATCAGCCACCTGAGCCTGCAGTGTTCCTGCAGGGTCAACCAGACCAGCAGTCAGCAGGGTTCCAGGGGGTTTAGGGTTTAGGGTTTGGGGGTTAGGGTTTAGGGTTTAGGGTTCAGGGTTTAGGGTTTAGGGTTTGGGGTTTAGGGTTTAGGGTTCGGGCTTAATGAACCCTGTCTGGGTTCACGCCGCTTTTTTTAATTCCCACCCTCTGAGCCCTTATGACCTAAAAGGACCAAACCAACTGCGATGCACTAAGTTCTAACTTTCCAACACCGCGCACCTGCCGCGAAACCTATTTTTGGCTATCTCAGCTACAGGCCCTAAACCCTAAACCCTAAAACCCCGAAACCCTAAAAACCTAAAACCCCAACACCCTAAAAGCCTAAAGCCCCAAAACCCTAAAACCCTAAAGCCCCAAAACCCTCAAACCCTAAAGCCCCAAAACCCTAAAACCCAAAAAACCCTAAAACCGTAAAGCCCCAAAACCCTAAAACCCCTAAACCCTAAAACCCCCAAACCCAAAAACCCTAAAAACCCCTAAACCCTAAAACCTCAAAACCCCCAAAAAAATAAAAAATAAAAAAAAACACTAAAACCCTGAACACCCCGAAACCCGCTACTGCCAGACCCACCACCTGAAATCCGAAACCGACGAAACATTTTTAAAAAAAATGGGAGACCCGAAGCCCGATAAACCACAAAGCAACGTTCGGTTTAGCGTTTAGGGTTTAGGGTTTAGGGTTTAGGGTTTAGGGACTGATGATGCAAATCCTGCGTTGCCTTAAGGACCCTAAACTATGGGAATCATGGTCTACTCCTTATAATGGCTAATGCGGATTTATACCATCAACCGTATTGCAGGGGCCTTACTAACTGAAATAGGGCCTTTTAGGGTGATGTGTAAAACCGTACTTATGAATTAGAATAGGGCTTTGGGGGATGCTATAATTATATATTTGAAACTATAGCTATAAATTAGAGCAAGGTTTTGGCACACATTATACTATAATTCTTATAAGGTACCCCCAAAAAAGTATTGGTAAGTATCTAGGCCCCTAAAGTAAGCCCCAAATCACCCAAACCGGGAGCCTACAACCGACTGGGCGCAGCCTTTCAGGCTTTGGGAATTTGGGTTTAGGGTGTCTTGTTTTAAGGTTTAGGGTTTAGGGATTAGGGTTTAGGTTTCTGGATTGAAGGCGTGAGGCTTGAGAGCTTTTGGATGGAGGGCTTAGACCCTAAAGCCCCACAACCCTAAACCCTAAACATCTAAACTCCACTACACCCCTAAACTCTAGACCCTAAACCCCTAAACTCATGCCCCTAAACCATAAACCCCACTCTAAACTCTGAGCCCTAAACCCTCAACTCGAAACCGCTCAAGGCTGCGAGGCGGAACTGGTAAAATGCTCCTCCAGGCTGGTCTTTTCTTCTCAAAAGCAGCAGCGAGCCGCGGAGGGGTTTAGGGTTTAGGGTTTAGGGGTTGTGGGTTTTAACGTGCTCTGGGGGTTGAGGCTTTTCGGGTTAGTGGCTTTAGGGTTGAGGGTTTTGGGTTTGGGGGGCTTAGGGTTTAGGGTCTACTTGGAGGTTCATGGGTACGTATAAGTAGGGTTCGAAGTAGGATGACTATACGTACAACCCATATTAGGGGACTTTTTCCCCCTACTTTTCCCCCCTAAACCCTAAACCCTGAACCCTAGGCATGTACCTCCAAGTAGGGCTTTGGGCCCTTAGTCCCCTAGGCTTCTAAACCTTGAAGCCCGGAGTTTAGGATATGAAGCTCAGGGCTCGTGGGCTGAGTGGAGAGCGCGACCCGACTCACGCCCCTACCTTGTCCTCAGTTTAGGGTTTAGGGTTCAGGGTTTCTTTAGGGTTTAGGGTTTAAGGTTTAGGGTTTAGGGTTTAGGGTTTAGGGTTTAGGTAGGGGTTAGGGTCTATTTAGGATTTAGGCGTTGAGGGTTGAGGGCTTAGGGCTTGGGGCCGGGCTGCTGCGTCAGAAGGAAAGCCAGCGGTTAATCTGTTAACTATGGCGCGCCCCGAGACTCCAAAGCCCCTTCACTTTGGGTTTTTTTTTACAGTTGGGGTGACTCTTTTACGTCTGCCCGGTGTAGGCTCCCAACAGATCACACTTTGGGGTTTAGAGTTCAGGGTTTAGGGTTTAGGGTTCAGGGTTTGGGGTTAGGGTTTCGAATCCAACGGCCCCTTCATTTTGGGGGTTCAGGGTTTCGGATTTCATGATTTCCATGATCTAAGGAAACACCTAAAAAAAGGCCCCTTATCAAATCCGTTCAAAATTCTATAATTTCAGGTACACTCTCTAGTTGAGGGGTTTTGGAGTCTTTGGACACCTGGTCGTCAGGAGACGAGGCAAAATCCTGTCCTGCCGGCGGCATGCAAAAATGGGTATAGGCTTAGGGTTTACAGTTTGGGATTGAGTCTTTCGGGCGTAGGGTTTAGGACTTATCCTCTTTCCGAAGCAGGGGACTTCAAGAGGTTACCAAGAAGTAAGTTCCTGTGCGAAGTGAGCGACGGTGCATGACCTTCTGGGTCGGGTTTAGGGTTTAGGGTTTGGGCGACGTTGTTTGAAACCCTGAACTCCCGAGGGTTTTTGGGTGTTTCAGGCTTAGCTTGGGGTTTAGGGCTAAGCGCAGGGTACAGAAGTGGATTTGGGGTTTAAGGGTTGAAGGGCTTCAGGGTTGAAGGGTTTAGGGCCGGGTTTAGCGGGCCTAGGGTTTAGGGTTTAACGGGCCTCGCGGCCTCGGGTATAGGGTTTAACGCGCCTGGGGTTTAGGGTTTAACGGCCTAGGGTTTAGGGGTTCGGGTTCAAGGGTCTCCACGCCAAACCGCGCAAAAAAAAGACCCCAAAGCCTCACTTAGGCTCAACGTCGAGGCCCTGCAGACCACGCAATAAAAAGCCAAAACAACAGGAACACAGCCCCCCCGAAAGAGTTTAGGGTATATAGAGCTTTAATATAAAATTCTATAAGGTATATAGACCTTCTAGGGGGCTCCTATAACGGTAACTACTCTCCTGAAAATGTCCTACATGATCCCTAAAACCTCAGAAACCCCCTGCGAACTCCCGGAACGGGGCCCAGAAAACTGAAATCAGCCCTAAACCCTAAACCCTAAACCCCTAAACCCTAAACCCCTAAACAAACCCTGAACCCTAAACCTGGAGCATCCTCAGGGATCGTCTCCGACTTCCTCCGAGTCGATATCGACTTCCTCGTCGTCCTGCAACACAAGGGGGGCTCAAAAGTTAGGGTTTAGGGTTTAGGGTTTAGGGTCTAGGGTTTAGGGGTTTAGGAGTTTAGGGTTTAGGGTTTAGGGTTTAGGGTTTAGGATCTAGGGGTTTAGGGTTTAGGAGTTTAGGGTTTAGGGTTTAGGGTTTAGGGGTTCAAAAGGTGACTTGTAGACCTTTATTGAAATGCTATCGAGTCTTCTACAAATATTCAGGGTTCGACAAAATGCTACTATTAGGAATTTCAGAGATGCCATGGGACTTCTAGAGCGTATAGGTCTTTAACAGGGTGCCGGGCCGTGCTGTGAGGTGTCGGGCTCGGGGTTTACAGCTTGAGGGTCTAGAGTTGGAACTAGAATGACGGTGGCAACCAGCGCAATAGTCACGAAGGATAAGAAACGCGATCATGATGTGACATGAAGAAGGAAAGGAGAGGTATCAACAGACTGAAGTAAACAAGAATGAGAGTAAGAGCAGGCAATGCTACGAACAAGGACAACAGTAGGACTTGGTGGAAGAAGCGGCACACGCGTCTGTGGGTGGGATCAGAACTCATGATTTCTGTGCACATTACAGCCCAAACAGTCGCTTCAAACCTATCTGTGTCAAACATTGAAAAACTCAGCACCTCAACCACTGAACGCTCAACCGCCTGAACAAACCATTGAACTGCCAATGCAGGGGCCCAAGAAAACACAACAGGGGCATCTTAGAATCTTGCTCCACAGCCAACATGAACTTTGGGCTCAGGCTTTAGAGAACATATGTTTTCTAAAAAATCAATGCTACTGGCCGAGGAGGCTGCCATGCTTAAACCCTACTACGAAGTGCTTTGAAGAACACAACACAACCCAGTAATGCACGGTTAGCAAAACACGAGCGTTTATGAAGCCCAAAACCCAACCCCTACAACCAAACCCATCTACCTTAAATGCCCGGAGAACGACTGGTCCGATGCGAATCACAGCCCCTTAAGGCCGTGGAATTTGGGGCTTAGGGCTTCAGGGGTTAAGACTAACGGGTTGCGGCGTTTAGAAGATTGGGGCTCTCACCTTTCAAGAGTCCCAAAAGCCCCAAACCGGACAACAAAAAAAGAACCAACACCCTATACAAACCAGAAACCCTTGTCAAGAGCCCCGCTTTAAACCCCCTAAACCCCCAAACCCTAAAGAACCCCCCTGAAAAGGCCCCCCACCCCCATTCAAAAAACCCTAAACCCTAAACCCTAAAACTCTAAACCCTAAACCTTAAACCCTAAACCCGAAACCCTAAAGAGGCACCTCGAAGTCGAGATCCTCGTCCTCGCTGGCCTCTCATTGGCAGGTTAGGGTTTCAGGGTTTGGGGGTTTA